>PVIW01004023.1:0-145884 GCA_004026585.1 Noctilio leporinus | reverse complement strand
AAGAGAATGTTAAAAATTAAAAAAAAAAAAAAAAACCCACAATAAGATACCACCTCACACCTGTCAGAATGGCAATCATCAACAAATCAACAAACAACAAGTGTTGGCGAGGATGTGGGGCAAAGGGAACCCTCATGCACTGTTGGTGGGAATGTAGGCTGGTGCAGCCACTGTGGAAAACAGTATGGGGTTTCCTTAAAAAACTAAAAATGGAACTGCCTTTTGATCCAGCAATTCCACTACTTGGACTATACCCAAAGAATCCTGAAACGCCAATTCATAAGAACCTATGTACACCTATGTTCATAGCAGCACTATTTACAATAGCCAAGTGCTGGAAACAGCCTAAGTGCCCATCAGTGGATGATTGGATCAAAAAACTTTGGTACATTTACACAATGGAATACTATACAGCAGAAAGAAAGAAGGAACTCCTACCCTTTGCAACAACATGGATGGAACTGGAGAATATTATGCTTAGTGAAATAAGCCAGTCAGTGAAGGACAGATACCATATGATCTCACCCATTACAGGACAATAATGAACAAAACTAACAACAAGCAAAACAGAACCAAATATATGAATACAGTGAATAGGCCTTCAGTGGTCAGGGAGAAAGGGGTTGGGGGGAGGAGGGAGGCAGAGGCAAGGAAGGGGAGCAGTTTAGATAAGAACCTAGTATAAAGGAACCATGGACATGGACAACAGGTGGGATTGACTTTGGGGGAATGGGTGGGTGGGGAGGAGGACAGAGGGGAGCAAAAAGGGGATGGATGTATTAGAACAACAATAAAATTTAAAAAAGAAAAGAAAATTACCCTTAAAAAATAAATCAGGCTATGTAGCATATGTTAGTCACCTCCACTAGGAAGCCTTCCCTGACTGCTTCAAACTAAAGAAGAAAACCCTTAGTCGCACACTCCCGTGGCCCCTGAGTCTTGTCTTTCTTGTGCCCACCTATGTGTCCATCTTCCATGTTTGCCAGTAAGCCCCTAAAAGCAGGGGTTATGTGGGCTTGATCACCCCTGACTGTACCCCATCCTCTCACCTAGCCCCATTCTACCTGTGTGGCTATCTAACCACTCCCATATCAAAGGTAATGAACCAGAAACCTAGGAAAGTCAGGAGATATGCCAGAACAGGGTTAGCAAATGACAACCCGTGGTCCAGAACTGGCTATCCGCCTACTTATTTTTGTATGGCCCATGAGCTAAGAATAGTTTTTACATTTTTCAATGGTTGAAAAAACTCAAGATTATTTCATGACACATGAAAATAATAGGAAATTCAAATTTCAGCATCCATAAAGAAAGATGTATTGTCACATTGCCACACCTACTTGAAATATCACCTGGGTGACCTTTGTAATATAAGGGCAGAATTCAACGGTTGTGATATAGGCCACTGGGCCCACAAAGCCAAAAATGTGTGCTAGGTAGCCCTTTGCAGAAAAAATTTTTTGGTCACTGGTCTAAGACTCTGCCTTTTCCCTGAACTCCTCTCCGTCCCAACCAAATCCAGAGCTCTCTGCTCATCACTCCCCCATGGGCAAAACACTACCTGTGGCAAGAAGAGACTCATCTTCAGAAACCACCAGGAACCCCACAGCTTCTGGAAGCTTCTCCAGCAGACAGTCTCCTTCAGAGGAAACCTGCACAAGGTCAAAGATGCCCATTAAGCATTTCCATAGGGTTTAGGGTTCAGGGTCAAGAGCTTGATACAGGGCTCTGCTACTCACCAGCAATGCGATCTTAAGCAAATTCCTTAACCATTGGGTGCCTCAGTTTCCTCATCTGTTAAATGGGTGATGATACCAGGACAGCCTCACAGGGCTATTGTGGGCTAAGAAGTGTTAGAATGGTCCCTCCACCCCGTCCTGTCAACCCTCCCAAAGTGGCAGGTGTTATTACTATTGAATTGACATTGTTGCAGTTGCAGTAGTGTTGTAACCAACTCAGGGACCCAGAGAACATTCTAGCATTTGTTTTCTGCCTCCAGGGGAAGTCTGGAGAGCTCAATAAAATCAAAGCACAAGGTGGGGCCAGAGCACTGTTCTCCCCATTCCCGAGTTGCAGAAATGAACCAATTTTGTTAAAATCTAAGAGAAAGAGAGTAACTCATTTACCCTGATTCTCAACCCTAATTCAGTGACTGAGTTTTGAGTGCACAACTGACGCGAGCCCCATGTGCCAAAAGCATCATGCCCATTATCTGGTGGGGGTCGGGGGTGGGGTGGGACACGCAGGCAGCCCAGGAAACGGAGACCTTTGCACCAATTCAAGCCAGGATTTAAAAAAATATTTGTTCAACATTATTAAGCGGGTTGCAGAAGCAAGTGAATTTCTTTACGGATGTTACTGCTGATATTTTATTTTTTTTATTTTTTATTTTTTTAAAGATTTTATTTCATTATTTTTAGAAAGAGGGGAAGGGAGAGAGGCAGAGAGGGTGAGAGACATCAATGTAGGTTGCCTTTCGTCTGCCTCCAGCCACAGACCTGACTGGAGGCCTGGTTTGCAACCTTGTTATGTGCCCAGGCTGGGGAATCGAACCTGCGACCTTTGGGTTCGCAGGCCGGCGCCTTATCCACTGTGCTACCAGCCAGGGCACTGCTGATATTTTAAAAATGGGATCTTTTTTAAAACTTAAAGAACTGAACAATAATACTGTATAAGACTTTTTTTTTTTTTTAAAGGAAATCCAATACACACCATGAACGTCTTTTCACCATCCCTGTTATTATTCCTTCTCCCCAAAAGGGACTGCTATCCATTTGACAGATAAATGTTTACACAGGCATCCTTTGTTGCACAACCCGTCACAGATGTTCAGTAAGTTGCTCTTTTGTTTAATATGTCTGGGGTAGTAATTCTCAACTGGGGGTGATTTTGCCTCCCCAGAGGACACTGGACAATGCCTGGAGACAGTTTTGGTCACTAAGATTGGGGAGATACTTTGTATCGAGTGGGTGGAGGCCAGGGGCACTGCTAAGCATCTTGCCATGCTCAGTACAGTCCCCCACAGCAGAGAAGGACCTGGCCCTCCCACCCTGGCAGTGCCAGTGTAGTGGGTAGCATAACGGTTAAGAGCTTGGATCCTAGAGCTAGACTGCTTGAGTTCAAAGCCTATCTGTGACACTCTCTGTGCCTTGGTTTACCTATCTGTAACAAAGGAGGTGGCAGCAGCTACATCTTACCCTTGCTTTGAGGGTTAAATATGTTAACAGATATAAAGTGCTTAGAATAGCGCTTAGTACACAGTGGGCACTATCTGAAAATTTGTTGTAATGTCCGCGAAGGGAGCTCTAGCCGTAGAATTGGCAAACCTTTCCTATAATGGACCAGATAGCGGCTAGTTCAGGCTTGGTGGCCATATGGTCTCAACTTGGCCATTGTAGTCCAAACACAGCCATAGACAGCACAAACACAAATGGTTGTGGTGTGCCAAACTTCACTTAAAGGCACTGAACTATGGATTCCATAGAATTTTAATGTCACAACATATCAAAATTTTTTTTCAACTACTAAAATGAGAAAACCATTCTCAGCTTATGGGCTACACAAAAAACAGGCCATGGGCCACAGTTTGTAGACCTCTGCTCAAGCCCATCTGATTTTTCATAGCTATGTAATCTCCCATAATACATATAGATATTCTTAAATTCATTTAACCACTTTCCTGTAGATGGACATTTGAGATCATATTGGTGTTTCTTATTACCCAGAGTGTTGCAGTAAATACCACCCCGAGGCTGGATTCATTTTTAAGTGAGGGATATGTTCTTTTTTTTTTTTTTTAATAGAATTTAATTTTTTTTTAATTTAATTTTATTTTTTTAGAGAGAGGGGAAGAGAGAGAGGGAGAGAAACATCAATGTATGGTTGCCTTTCACCTGCCTCCAGCTGGGGACCTGGCTGGAGACCTGGCTTGCAACCTGGTTATGTGCCCGGCTGGGAAATTGAACCAGTGACCTTTGGGTTCACAGGTCGGCACCTTATCCACTGAGCCACCAGGCAGGGCGAGGGATATATTCTTGAAGATCTCAGATAATATAACACAAACCTAATTGGGACCAATAAAGGATAGTAAGTGTTTCTGCCTACCAGGAGTTGATACTGACATGAGTGTAAACGTAGTCTACCATTCATGAGACACTGAACAAATTTTAAAAGACTTTTGCATCTTCCCTATTTCAAATTTGCTCATGAAATGAGACAGAATACTTTCATAATCCTATATCAAATTCACCTAAGTTAGATTCACAAGAAAGGTAACCATGCTGTGTTTACATTCATGTGCAAGTGTGCCAGTGTTTAAGATCAGTTACTGGAAGCAGAATTGCTGGGCTCAATGGGAATGTGGCTTTTTAACCTTGAGAGACACTGAAGATTGCTTCCCCAAGGGCTTACCAATTTATATTCCCACAAAGAAGGAAAATTAGTGTCCAAGAAACAAATTTTATCTTCCTTAAAACATGCACATTTAAAGCCCTGGCTGCTGGCTCAGTGGAAAGGCACCAGCCTGCAAACCCAAAGGTCGCTGGTTCGATTCCCAGCCAGGGCACATAACCAGGTTGCAAGCCAGGTCTCCAGCCAGATCCGCAGCTGGAGGCAGGTGAAAGGCAGCCATAGATTGATCTCTCTCTCTCTCTCTCTCTCTCTCTCTCTGCTTCTCTCCTTACCCTCTCTCTAAAAAAAGTAAGTAGAATCCTAAAAAATAAAAACCTTAAAAAAAAACACCAAAACAAAGACATGCACTTTTATGTTTGATAAAAGAGCTCCACTACACGTGTTTGGCTGAACCAGACAAATCTTGGGAGGAGTTTCTTTTATAAGACATTATTTATTTATTTATTTTTAGAGAGAGGGGAAGGGAGAGAGAAAGAGAGGGTGGTTGCCTCAAGGGCATCCCCAGCCGGGGCCGGGCCCACAACCCAGGCATGTGCCCTGACTGGGAATCAAACCTGCAACCCTTTGTTTGCAATTCACTGAGCTACACCAGCCAGGGCAAGATATTTTTTTAACATCAACATTTATATAATAAAATAAAATTCCCATTCTTGGTATAAGCATTGCTCTATGCAGAAGTCATTTTCAAAATTTTGCTGAATAACAATGACCAGAGGCAGGTCACAGATGCCTTCATCTGGAGTTGCCATGTGCAACTGGCATGTGCAAACTTACAGCCGTGTTCATAAGAAGTACGTGTGTTTGTTTCTATTAAAGCAGGATGGGGTCCAACTTATATTTTATTAATTCTTATTGTAATTTCCCAGATATTTCAATACCAGACTCTTGGTTGACATAGGCATGATCTTCATTTCCTGGCTTGCAGGTCTAATGGCTCTGCATCTTGAGTTCCACTTGATGAAGAATGGTGTTTGGGTACCATTCAGGAACTTCAGTGCAAGGAGACTGATTTCCCCAGGTCTAGATAGTTTCAGGGTCTTTGGTTACCCACTTGTTCAATCTCCTTCCCTGTGGTCTGACTTTCCTAGGACACAGACAGCTTAGAGCTGAGCCTTCTCTTCTAGTTACCTTTTCTGATTCTCTTCCTTCATTAAGTTTCTCTTTAGCCTGAGTAACTTCCAAAAGTATTTCTTTTGCATTATTCTCTTCCTCGCCTCTACATCAGAGATTCTAACTGTCCCTTAGATATTTGGCATTGTCCTACAATTCTCAGATGGTTTTTCCCCTTTTCCCTTCTATTTTGTTTACATTTCTGTTTGGATAATTTTCATTAACTTGCTCTTAATTCTCTGCTGTAACTAGTCTGCTTTTAACCCCATCAAATGAATTCTTCATTTCTAACATTGTCTTTTTATTTCTAGTATTTCCATTTCATTGTTTTCTATAGTGTTTTTTTGTTTTTGTTTTTGTTTTTTTTAGATTTTATTTATTATTTTTAGGGAGAAGGGAAGGGATAGAGGCAGAGAGGTAGAGAGATATCAATGCATGGTTGCCTTTCACCTGCCTCCAGCTTGGACCTGGCTGGAGACCTGGCTTGCAATCTGGTTATGTGCCCTGGCTGGGGAATCAATGTTTTCTCTAGTTTTGATTTTTTTAATTTGAAATTCCCATCTGTTCAGACTGTTACCCACTTTTTTCATTATTTATCATATACATTTAAAGTTTTTTGTTTGATCATTTAAACCTCTGGGTTGTTTGCATTTCTATTTCTATTGACTATTTTTGCTTTTGACCATGGCCTCACTTTGCTCTTGATTATGGTCCCAATTTCTTGTTTCTTAGCGTGACATTTTGTAATATAATGGATATTGTATGTAAAAGCACTATAGAGCCTAGTACCTTGAGAAAACAGTACCCTGTTGGGCCTCTAGTGTGGAAGGGTCTGAATCAATCTAATTAATGTGTCAACTGGGTCCAGGGTTAATTGCATTTTTAGTTAACTTTATTTACCACTGTCTCAAATGTTTTGAGCGTGGTATTAAGACTACTCCTCTAGCAGTGGTAGTGTCTGATCACTGATGAGACGCCAGAGACCCCTTATTCCTTAAACCTCAGCCATAAGTTTTCCAAATTATGGCATATTTTTCTTTAGTTTATAGCCTGACTACCAGCTTTCTTACAGGTGCCAGAGATTACCTTTTCAGTCCTGCCTGCAGCTTTCTGCCCAAATTTATATTTTGCCAGGAATCTGGTTCGGATTGCCCCAGAAACAGACACTGAGAATAGTGTTTGAGTACAAGTAGTTTATTTGGGAGTTGATCCCAAGGAACACTGGTAGCGAATGAGGAAATGAGACTGGGAGGGGAAGGCAGTCAATACATGTGGCTCATAAAGCCAGTTAATGATGTGGGCCATTGGAGCTCAGTCCCACGGAGGCTGCTCTAGGAGAGAGTGTAGGACAGGGATCAGAGAGGCCAGGAGCGGGGTTCTGTCCATCAGCTCCATCAGTGGTTGGGGGAAAGCTGCTCTCGGTGGCCAAATGTGCTGGGAAAGGGCATCAGAAAAAGCCCAGCTGCAGTAAGCAGCTGTAGTGTGAGCGCCTGGTATTAAGTTTTTGATTGCCAAGGCATCCTTCCCAAAAGATGTCCATATTGAATAAACAGATTGCCAGCTACATAACTCAGCTACTTGTGACCACTTGAGTGGCCCCACTCCTTTAAATTCACCAATAAAGAGTGAACTTATGGAACTCTAGGTTCCACCCTTAGACTCTGATAAATGCAGAGCTCCGGGTTCCCTCTCTCAATCTGTCTCTGTCTCTTTTTGTTCTCTCTCTCTCTCTCTCTCTCTCTCTCTCTCCTCAACCTCACTGTGTGGCTTTTGGGTCTGCTGTGTGCCTTCTGGGACTCATGAGTAATCAATCTTGTTCCTTAAAGTTCTTACTTTGATAGTTTCTTGCTGAAGTGCATCCTGCAACCATAGCAAGAACCATAAGGGCTGCCCCAGCCATAAATTGGAGCCCTGGGCAGGGGACATGTCCCTACAAATGATGTATGCCCAGGTGAGTACTGTGGCTTTCTATCATCAATAGGCTTGGGACTGACAAAACAGCAGCCATTTAGGAATAGAGGAATAGCCTTCAGAATTGAGGGGGTGGGGATAGGACACCAGTGGTGAGTTATGTAGGGAGAAATGTGAGTTTAACTAGCACTGTATTTCCAATTCATTCCAGTGATATCTTACTGGTTGAAAGTCTGAGCAGGTGCCCATCTATTCATCCCTTGTCCTGGCTCTGGGTGTACAGGCCATTTCTGCACAGCCACCCCATCCATTTTACAAATGAGGAAACTGAGGCTCAAAAAAGGGACTGAAAAGAGGAAAAGATACCTACATTAATCAGTTAACTATCATTCTAAAAGAAATATCATTTCAGCCTAAAGTTTGGGGAAGGAAAATAAATCACTTGCTTGAATGCCAAAAAAAAAAAAAAAAAAAAAAAAAAAAAGGACTGAGCTTGCTCAAGAATACAACTAATTTAAGGCAGAACAGAGATTTTCAAATTTTACTGTTTAACCCCCAAGTTCAAGTTCCTTTCTAGGCTGAAGGATGTTACTGAAGATAATCAGTAAATGGAGAAATTAACATGAAACATCCAAGAAAACTGATAAAAGAATCAAGATTCTCTGTTATTATTGTTTGCTGCCTTGATTGCTCAGAGAAGCTATGAGGCCATGAGGTCCCAAAGTGTGGAGCTTTGGGATGATTCTCTAGTGGCCATGTTCCTCCCCTTCTCAAATTCTCACCTCCCAGGCAAAGTGTACAAGACCCTCTGTGACCTGTTTCCATGATGCCTCTCTTTTCCTTTAACTGTCAGGCGCGTCCTAACTCCCCACCATGATGGCCTCTATTCCCTCTATCTTTCCCTTTTTATCTTAGAAATCCTTCCTATTCCGAGGATGCCTCCCCAGGAAAGCCCTCCCAGATTGCCTCTTCCAGAAGTATTTACTCCTTATCCCCAACCCAAAACACACAGCCTCCACCTCTACTGAAAACAGTCTGTTCCTCTTAGTGTGGCTATATGTAATTGGTGCGTTCATTTCCCTTCCTAAGTTGAGTCCTTGAGGATGCAGTTGGACTCCTATACCTCCTATAGCCCCTTCAGAACCTTTGTGGTGCTCTTGTTTCTCTACCTACAACGGCTTATATAACTTGCTGTTGGTGCCCCATTCATATCCCCTCAAGGTTATTTTCTATTCCTGATGGTTGTTTACCACACACCTGCAACTCTGCATCGGGGCTGGTGTTTCTTCTGACTCCCCCATGCCCATCCCACCATCACACTTGGCCCCTGTGTGAATGTTCCTGGGAGCATCCAACCACTGATGGAGCTGGTGGATAGTACCCACACTCCTGGTTCCTCAGTGAGGACAGCACTTCAGCACATTCTTACACTGTCTCCCACATCATTCCCAGCAGGACTGAGTGCCAACAATTGCCCACATGGGTCAGCCCCCAGGAGACACCATGCTTCCTGAAATGTGCTGAATTATGATCTCTGGGATCAGGAGGTCAAGTGTCATTTATTAAAAGATCAAAGGTGAGATGGTTTCTCGCAGCTTCCAGAACATCTGAGCACTTTGGAACTGAATGAATATTGTCCTCATATTCAATAAAATTACTTACCAAAGAGATGGAGCCCTTACTGAACCCAATAATCATCTGTCCTGGTTTCTGGACTGAGATGCCACAGGTAGGTGTTTCTTCTTTGATGCTGGACAAGTGTTGTTTCACCTGCACTTTTCCTGTGGCAGAGTTCCACAGGCTGACCACGCAGCCCTCAGATACTGTCAACAGGGTAGCCCGGGAAGCTAGCACTGCCGTGCACAGCCAGGGGTCAAAGGCATCTCCCTGGACACGGAAAACCAACTCTGCAGTTTCCAGATTCCAAGCATTGACCTAATAGGATGACAAGGAAGAGAAAACTCGGCAGAAGATCTAGGTTGCAAATTTTCCAGGGTCAAATGCAAGACCTGTTCTTTTTTACAGTTTATGCATTTTATTTTCAACACTCTGCTAGTTCCAAATATAAATCAGGTGAAGAGAATTAAATCCTGGAAGAGCAAAAGGACATTTGTGGAAAATTGATGTAATCCAAATAAAGCCTGGAATTAAGTTGATAAAATTTATTGATATTAATGTCTTAGTTTTGACAAATGTAGTTACATAAGATGTTGACATTAGAGAAGGTTGGATCAAGGGCATGTGGGAACTCTATGATATCTTCATAACTTTTGCATAAATCTAACATTGCTGCAAAAGAAAAAGCTTTAAAAATAGAAAATGTTTAAATGGTAAACATTTGCTAGATTTACTTCTGGAGTTTATGTTAAAGAAATAAGGAGAGATGCACACAAAAACATATGCATAAGGAAAGTTATCTCAGTTATTTGAAAGCTCAAAGAACTAGACACAACCTATCTATCTAATGGTAAGGAATTAGTTAAATAAACTATAATGGTGCCATGAAAAGGAATCTTATGAAATCACTCAGCAAGCTCTATTTGAAGACTGTTTAAGGTTATGAGCCAATGAAAATAGTTTTATAAAACTGCACATATGAATTTATCCTAATTGGGTTTCATACACACATGAATTTGCGAACACACACATTTATCACATAAAGTAATACCATGTAAATGTTAACAGTTGTTATCTTTGAGATTATCTGTTATTATTCATTATTTCTTTACTGTTGTTTCCAAACTTTTGCTGATAACAAAGATTATTTCTATAATCAGTTTTGACATCAACACTTCTCTAATATTTAAGCCTGTACTACTCAATAAAAATATAATGCAAGTCACATGTGACTGAATTTTTATCAGACACCTTCGTTACCTTGGAGCCAGATGCTGAATACACAATCTTCTTCACTTCGTCCACATAGAGGCTCCAGATCTGAGGTTCAGTGGGATCTTGTGAGCCTCCACCCCAAATGGTGAATTTCTCCTGGCCAGAGAGCAAGTTCCACAAGCGCAGTGTGTGGTCCTTGGAGGCAGTGATGGCCTGTGTCCCTTTGGCAAACACTTTTATGCACCTGATCTCCCCTGCAGCAGGCCGGGAGAGAGTGGGAGAGTATATTAGATGTAAGATATTTGATCTTACATCTACCAAAATACCAAAATGCCCTGGTTAAAAAAAAAAAAAGTGTGGATTTGAACATATCTAAATTAAAAATACTGGGATGTGGCAAAAGGTGTAACAACTGGTTGGGAGTAAATCAACTGCCCAGATGTTCAATCTGTGATAAACAGAGATTATTGAAATAAATAAAAGCTCGGCACCATCTGGGGAGTATAAGAAAAACAATGTAAAATTATAGGAGAAGATTCTATCATTTGGGAGGGATATTATTTAAGCCAAACATGAAATTTTGAAGACATAAAGGGGAAAAAATTAACCAATTGGATTACATACAAATGTAAAACTTCAGGAGGGTAAAATATAACTGAAAGACACATAAAAGATTGAGAGAGGATATCTGCAGAATATGATGTTCAACCTCATAATCACCACCAAAAAATCCAGAGGAATTCCAATATCATTAGTTACCTTCACGTTGGCAAAACTTTTAATAGATTGATCACTGGAGTGCTGGCAAAGATACAAGACGTTGGTTATGGTTCAACCTTGCTGATGGGAGTTTGAGTTGATAAAAATTTGTAAGAGGGAAATTTGATACCATTTATTAGAAATTAAAATATGCAATCTCTTGGCTTTGATAATATATTATAATTATGTAAGATGTTGCCATTCAGGTGAATAAAAGATAAACAGGAACTCTCTGTACTAGTTTAGCTAGCAACTTTATGAGAGTCTATAAATATTCAATATTTCAGAATAAATAGCTAAGGAAAAGAGGAATAAAGAAAAATGTGTATACAATTTGACTCAGAAATCCCACTGCTAGGAATATGTCTTACAGAAATAATAGCATAAATGTGTAAGATGTAGAAGGGCTTTAATTGCATATGGTTTCTATATGAAAAATATTATACAGGCCTTAAAAATAATAAGATGGGTCCTGGCCAGGTGGCTTAAGTGGTTGGAGCATCATTCCATAAACCAACAGGTCAAGGGTTTAATCCCAGTCAGAGTACATATAATATCTAGGTTGCGGATTCGATCCCTGGTAAGGGCTCATACAGGAGGCAATCAATGTTTTTCTCTCACATCAATGTCTCTTTCTCTCTTTTGTCTCTCTCCCCCCCTATTCCCCTCTCTCTAAAATCAATAAATATATCCTCAGGTGAGGGTAAAATAATAATACTAATAAGATGGATGTATATATACAATGTTTTGACCATGACAATCATGATTATTATAACAGTCAATACTTCTATATGTCAAGCATAATTTTAAGAGGCTTACATGCATTACATTCCTTTACTCCTCTGAGATATTACGATCCCATTATACAGATGTAGAAACAGGCTCATCAGAACAGAGTAAATTATCCAAAGCCATATGGTTAATAAGTAATGGAATTAGAATTTGAACCCAGAGCCTGAGCTCTTAAACAGTAAAGAATATTGCTACAATATATTGTGAAAAAGCTAGTTGCAGCACAGTATATAAAATAGCATGATTTGATTTTTGACAGAAGCTCCAAGGTACAGGAGCCTCTTACGTTAGCATAAGCCTCAAGAAAATTTGCTATTGCGACATAACAAACTGTGGACATTGATCACTCCCAGGAAGGGAAATTGAAGAGGGGAGAGAATAAAGGAAGAGAGTTTTCTTTCTTTCTTTTTCTAGATTGGTTGATTGATTTGTTTGTTTGTTTGTTTATAGAGATGGGGGAAAGGAGGGAGAAAGAGAGGGAGAGAAACATCTTGCATGCCCCCACAACCTAGGTATGTGCCCTGACTGAGAATTGAACCAGCAACCCTTTGGTTCTCAGGCCAGAACTCAATCTACTGAGCCACACCAGCCAGGGCTAGCGTTTTACTTCTTTATAATTCAAAAGCCAGCAGGGTAGTAGGTGATTTTTATTTGTTGCAATTTGGGTACTTTCAAGCAAAATTTTTATAAATAGTAATGCTTTACAATATACCCCCACAGAGAACACTATATCACTGCTAACATGAATTAGAAAAACAGACACGATATGCAAAGAGGTAAAATATATGATGTTAACTGAAAAAACAGTTGTAAAAGCTTATGTGACTATATAACTATATGTATATGTATAAAGCATATATATATAACTATATATACTCGTATATATGTGTGTGTGTGTGTATATATATATAAATATAAATATAAATATATATGCTAATGTGTGTGTATGTATAGTTATATGCCACATACTGACATTTTGGTCAATGGTTGTATATACAATGGTAATCCCATACCATTAGACTGGAGCTGACAAATTCCTGTGGCCTAGTGACATTGTAGCCATTGTAACCCAACACATTCCTCACTTGTTTGTGATGATTTTAGTGTAAACAAATATACTGCTGCTGCCAGGTTTATATATGATGCTTCCACAATGACAAAAATGCCTAACAATCATTTCTCAGAACAGATCCCTGCCCTTGAGCAGGATATGACTGTATAAAACCAAACACTCCCTGGAGGAAGGGATTAGAACAGCAAAATGCTAAAAAATGGTGAATAACGGACACGGACAACAGGTGGGATTGACTTTGGGGGGAATGGGTGGATGGGGAGGGGGACAGAGGGGAGCAAAAAGGGGATGGATGTAATACAACAACAATAAAATTTTTAAAAAATGGTGAGTAACTAGCTCTGCAAGGGGTGGAAGAAAATCCTGATTTGTGGTGTGGGTCATTTTTCATGGTGTAAATACTCCCACTGTGGCTGACTTCAAGCCACTCCCATGACGCCGTTGACTGTGGAGTTGGAAAGTGACGCCCAGCAGCACCCAGTTTCCACTGTGCTGGGACAGCTGCCCAGAACCTGGGCGATACTTGAGTGTGGTAAAATGATTGGAAGGTGACACGTTTTGAGTATTTATTACTTTTTAGCAATATAATTGACTTTATTACATATAGCACACTGCTTAATAATGGCTTATGTTGTCAATTGCCTCACAGCATTCCCGAAAACATCACAATTTGGCTGTCACAAGCCAACCTGAGCCACCTCGGACACACCACCATATGACTGGACACTTTTCATCTATGCCTGCGATTCTTTCAGTTTTTTAATAGGTTAATTACTGAATTCTTCTGATTACAAATAATAAGAGTTTGATGGCTTTTAAAAAGAAATCGAGGTCACCATTGGTAAAAGGGCACAGGTCTTGAATATTTGTATTTGTCAACATAAAGACTGAATAGAGGTATAGAAAATAGCCATTCTGGCTATAATAAAATGAATGGAATCCTAGGTATGATGGAAAGTCCTAGGAACGAGGGTGTTGGAAATATTCTGAAATCAGATAGAGGTGATGGTTGCACAACTCGGTAAACTTACTAAAAATCACTGAATCACACATTTAAAACAGGTGAAAGGTATGATATGTAAACTGGGGCTCAATAAGGTTGTTTTTTAAAAGATTCAACAGAGACAAAAAATGTTTATGGCAACATGCTGACAAAATACGATCTCGTATATGTAAACAGTTTACATGCTTAGGTTGCAATAACATAATATTTCTAACAGCTTTATTGAGAAATAATTTACAAACAGAATTCACGCATTCAATGAACAATGGGAAAATTTACTCAATTCTCACCATTAGTCAACCATCACCCAGGCTAAGTTTAGAATAATTATGTAACCTCACAAAGCTGTCAATCCCTTCCCTTTGTCTCCTTACCATTTTAACCATTTTAAAGTGTCTAATTCAGTGGTATCTGGCGCATTCACAATGTTGTGCAACTATCACCTCTATCTGATTCTAGAATATTTCAAACACCCCTAAGGGAGACCCTGTTCTCAAAAGCAATCACTCCCCATTCCCTCCCTTCTCACTAGCACTCATGAATCTGCTTTCTGTCTCTCCGGAGCTGCCTGTTTTGGAAATTTCATAGGGATAGAATCATACACTATGTGGTCTTTCCAGTCTGGCTTCTTTTATCTGATCTATTATCCCAAGCTCTAGCCTCATTGCTTCCTTGCTGTTCTGTAAATGTGCCGGCCTCCTCCACCTACCAGTGCCTTTTCCCTGTGTCCTTTGCACACCTTGTCCTTTACACCCTCTGTGTCTTGGTTGAAATGTCCCTGCTTAGAAGAATGACTTCCCTAACACCCTAAGTTGGTCACTTGGGTTATTGTAACTCACGACATGCTGTTTTCCTCATTATGCTTGTCACAGTTTACTGGGCCTTAAGAGTCTTCTGCACTTTTGCCTGGCCTTTAGAGACTCTACCTTTGCCTACCTAGCCTGCAGGAGAATGAGAGACCACATGAGGTACAGTTGAGTTGTCTCAGCTGAGAGCATCCTAGACCAGTCAGCTCCCAGATGCTTCACTAATTGATCACAAATGCATGAGCAAGCCCAGCTGAGACCAGAAGGTCTCCCCAGCTTAGTCCAGCCTAAATAGCCAATCTACAGATGGTGAGCTAAATAAACAGCTATTGTTTGAAGCTACTATACTTTGCGGAGTTTTGTTACACAGCGATAGCTAACTAATGTAGGATCAAAGCCAGGGTTTTGATGCAGAGAAATGAACTGATAGTAAAGGGGTTCTGGGGACTGACTGTAAGATACTGGGAAGAAGGTGGTCATAAACCCCTTCCAGAATCTCACCTGTGTGTCCAGTTAGGAGGTGGATAACCTGCTGCTCTTCCATGTCCCACACAGCCACCATACCATCCTGGCTGCCAACTACTAGCAGCTTTTCTTCCAGGCTCCATGCCATAGCAGTGATTCCTACAGCCCACAAACGAAAACAGGGAGAACATCAGTCTCCATGTATGAGTGTTCAGCCATGAGGCCCTTTAATGGACCCCACTTCACAAATAGGGAAACTGAGGTATGAACAGACTTAGTCCCTAGGGAGTATCAGAGCCAGGATTGCAAATCAGAGCTGTCTGATACCATATTCCGATCTCGGTTGTAATGTTCATATTGCTGTTAGGAACTGAACCATTGCTTGGTCACAAGTGTCTAGAAAGACATTTATCACCCAGTGGTGATTCTGCTACCCAGGGGACACTAGACTGTCAGATGAGACAGAAACGAACTAGTTTATTTAAGCCGCTACTGTTTTGGCCTTTGTCACAGCATCTGAACCTATATGTTAACAAATACATAGTTTTCCATTAAACCAGATTCAGTCTCAGATTCCCTCTCAATACAGCATTCTAGTGGCTGTCCCTAAATCAGTTCTTCCATTAACTGTACTCAGTGTTGCTTAAAATTTTTATTTTGGAAGCACTATGGCTTGGGACTGTAGCTTTTTCTACAGGACAATGCAGCATAGAAATGTCCTGAGTCACAATATCTGACATATGAACTATAAGCTGATTATATAAAGTGGCCACCTAATCAATGCCAGAGGTTGTGGGTGAGCATAAAAAGGAATACATGAATGGAAGTGGATTAGTAGATAAGTGGATAGGTAGCTGGTTGGTTAGGTGAGTGAATGGATAGGTACTAAATGGGGAAATGGATTAACTGAATGATAGATGGATGGGCAAATTGACGACCGGCTGAATGTATGAGTGGGTGGAGGAAAAGTGAGTGGATGAAACATGGCCAGATGAAGGAAATGGAAACATAAGTGGCATGGATAAAGGGGTGGAAGGAAGTATGAATGGTGATGAGTGGATGAATGGAAGGAAGCAAGAAATGTAGAAAGGGAGGGTGGATGGGTGGATAACTGATGGAAGGATAGATGGATAGGTGGATATATGGATGGAAGGAAGGGAAGAGGGGTGGACGGGTGGATGGACAGATGAATATAGATGGATGGAAGGAAGCAAGAAAGAAAGGGAAGGAGGAAGGAAGGCAGGAACGAAGGAAAAAGGAAAGGTAGATAGATGGATAGATGGATGGACAGAAGGAATGATGGATGAAAGGAAGAATGGATGGACAAATGGATGACAAATGAATGGAGAACACGAGACTCTCTTGTCTGTTTAACATTCTGGTGTGCCAGGGAACCTACAAGTGCCACCAGCATCTCTGGAGCCAATCAGACAGCAGTCCGTAGCTTCCAGACTTTGTAGCGTCAGCCTGTAAATTGCAGAAACTCTCTGTAAGATGCGCACTAAATGCTTCGAGACCAGACCGCTGAGGGAGCTGGCATCCCCCGCATTCTGAGCTCATTAGCAGTCTTCACACTAGTCATCTACGGTCCCTGGTGGGGCAGAGAGGGCGGGTCAGAATGAGACAGCAAGGGATGACACTGACTGGCAGAGGTGAGCCCCCAGAGAGCAGCCTAAAACACCTGCCCTCCACTGCACCGGGCAAGGAGTCTGGCAGGACTTTTGCTACCGTGGGAGACCCACCTTTGTGACAACCTGTGAGGGTCACCCGCAGGGGTCCTCCTGGGGGCTGGAGGAATCCTCCAAGAGGCACCAGCACAGGGTGTGGGCACATCCGGAACCAGCTCTGGGCCTGTTGGCACAGCCGTCCCACCAGTGCTGGATGCGAGGTGGCGAAGAAATGGAGTCTGGCCAAGATTTCTGTATAAAGGGTGCTCCTCTCTGCAACAAAGGGGACTCCAGTTAAGGGGAGGGGCACTGCTTTCTTAGGTCAAGCACACACATACCCTCTCTTTGCCTGTCACCCTCTCCTGCCTTTGTTATCCACACACATTTTCCTCTACTTTAAGTGACTAGGTAATTTCCAGCTTTTGGGCTTCTGCCTGGAATGTTCCCTCCCCCTTTTCCCGCCTCTTCCTCTCACATACCATCATTTCATCCTTATCTTAGCTCAAAGGTCACTCCTGAGAAAGGCACTCTATTGTAGATCTCCAGTCTCCACAGTCTCCAAGCTCAGGTCTTATTGTAGTTGCAATTCGATGTTTCTTTGTGTGTTTATTCAATGGCCCAGCCACACCTACTATTCTGGACCTGGAGGAATAATGTCTGTCTTGTCTATTCGGTGTTCTTACTGCCTAGAATCTTATAGACACCCAACAAGTATCTGCTAGAGAAATACCAACCATTTCCTCATCACTTTACAGTTATAGAGTGTATTTGTTTCCTGTGGCTGCTATGACAAATGATCACAAATTGTGTGGCTTAAAACAACAGAAGTTTATTCTCTCTCAGTCCTAGAGATGAGAAGTCCACAAATTAGGTGTTAGCAGGGCCATGCTCCCTCTGAAGGCTCTAGGAGAGGATCCTCTTTGTCTCTTTCCATTTTTGGCGGCTTCAGGTGTCCTTGGTTTGTGGCTACATCATCCAAATCTCTGCCTCCATCTTCACACAGCCTTCTTATCTGTGTGTCTCCATGTTTTCTCCTTTTCTGTTTCAACTCTCTCTTTCTCTCTCTCTCTCTCTCTCTCTCTCTCTCTTTAAAGATTTTATTTATTATTTTCAAAGAGAGGGGAAGGGAGAGAGGCAGAGAGGGAGAGAGACATCAATGCATGGTTGCCTTTCACCTGCTTCCAGCTACAGATCGGGCTGGAGACCTGGCTTGCAACCTGGTTATATGCCTTGGCTGGGGAATCATACCAGTGACCTTTGGGTTCACAGGCCAGCACCTTATCCACTGTGCCACCAGCCAAGGTCTCTCTGATTCTTTATTATAAGGATATTTATGATGTCATTGAGGGTACACCTAGGTAATATGGCATGAACTCTCCATCTCAAGATCCTTCACTTAATCATATCTTTCATCAGATAAGGTGATTGTCACAGATTCTAGAGATTAGGAAGTGAATATATATTTGAGGGTATTGGCAGTTTTTCTGCCAACCTCACAGAGGTACCATCACTATTACCCCATGTTTATAAAGGGGAAAATTGGGGCACAGAGAGGCTAAGCAATTTGCACAAGGTCACACCGCCATTCAGAGGCAGGAATCTGACTTAAAGAGTTTGATTCCAATGATGAGTGAAGACCAGGGACACAGAAAGTGGACAGTTTATTTTGTCCCTGTTGTTGGTACAACCCAACTGTGGGGCCCAGGACAATGGCGGCAATGTCATGTGCCTTGGTTTGCTGGTGGATGAAATTCAGCAGGGCCACTACTAAGAGCAAGTGCCTCACTCATTATGGGTGCAAAATTTAAGGTGGCACCTATAAACTCAACCATCAAGATAATATTTTAATGCAATGTTTTAAAAATAAAAATTGATGGACCTCAAATCCATGATGAACAAAATATTAATCTTTTAAATAAAAACAGGGTCAGAAATGGCACCACACCACCTTGGCTAGCACGGCTCAGTTGGTTGGGTGTTTCCTGCAAAGCAAAAGGTCACCGGTTTGGTTCCTCCATTCCCCATCAGGGCACATGCCTGGGTTTTGGTCCCTAGTTAGGGGTGTGAGAGAGGCAACCTACTGGTATCTCTCTCCTTCTCTTTTTCCCTCACTCTTCCCTTTTTCTAAATAAATAAACATGATGGGGGTGTAGGGGGGGGGGAGAAATGGCACTGCCCCAAGTCATTTTGGAGCCTGAGGCCACAGAAATCAGGAACATCCATCCATTTTTTAGGAGCTGGAATGCACAGACAGCACATGGTTGCTCAGCTACATCCTCTAGTGGCAACATTTGTTTGTACTCCTCCTTGAGCTTGAGGGAGCCACAGTTGTGAATCAAAGATGCTACAAAGATTATGCTGTATTTGGGCTTTTAATTCTTCCCTTAAACTAGACAACTGTGCACAACCACTCCCTATGAAGTTTACAACTCTTGGTGAGCATGGACATATGAGAAAGGCATAACTAATGATGGACACCAGCACCTGCCACTTAGGTGGGATCCTGGACACATATCAGTTCAATCCCACAATCCACAGATGATGGATGCTGAAGCTCACCACAGAAATAACTCATCCAAAGCCATTCATGTGTATAATAAGGATGCTGTCATGTGACAGAAACAGGACCCTTGATGGCACTGTGGGGACAGGCTCTGGGTGAGCTGACTCTCCTACACTTGCAGGCAAACCTAGTGGGGAGGCCAATCATCATCCCATTTTGCAGATGGGAAAACTGAGGGCTGCAAGGCAGGGGGATGTGGAGAGTGTGAGGGACTTTCAAGGTCACACTACCAGTAAATGGTAGAGCCCTGATTTACATCAACACAGTGGGGCTCAAAATCCATGCACTTGGCTGATACCAGTTTGTGTGTAGGGGAGCAATTTACAGAGAACAAGTGGATGACACCCCTACACTCACAGAGCTCAGTCTGGTGGGGCACTCACATGATGCAAGAGAAAAACAGCAGAAATAATAAGACAGATGGGAGCAGGATGCAGCGATGGAAATTGCAGGGGTTTGGGGGCAGGGAGGTATCCAGCTTCCGGAGTGGCTGGACGGGCTTCTTGGTGAAGCAGCATTTGGCTGAGCTCTGAGGAAGTCATGGAAGGGATAGAGAAATTCCGCAGCTTAAAAAACTTTTTTCATCCTTACTCAAGGATATGCATATTTATTTAAAAATTACTTTTTATTTGTTGATTTTAGAGAGAGAGGAAGGGAGAGACAGAAACGTTAACGTGAGAGAGATTGGTTGCCTTCTGTACTCACCCCAACTGGGGATGGAACCTGCAACCTTTTGGTGTACGGTATGATGCTCCCACCAACTGAGACACCCAGTCAGGGCCCATGCTTACTTGTTATGTAGCAAGAGGGAAAGGGACAGAAACATCAATGTGAGAAAAAAACCTTTGATCAGTTTCCTCTTGGACATGCTGAGACTGGGGACTGAACTCATAACGTAGGCATGTGCCCTGATGGGGAATCAAACCTGCAACCTTTTGATTTATGGGACAACACTCCAACCAACTGAGCTACACCAGCCAAACCAGGAGTTCGGCACCTTTATAAAACCTTCAAATTGAAACCTGGTGAGGAATGTATAATGTGATCAAAGCCATTCCAGCCATATCATACTCATTACAACACTTTTATAAAAATCAGAATATAACAAGTGTTGGTGAGAATGTGGAAAAATTGGAACCCTGGGACACTATTGGTGGAATTGTAAAATGGTGCAGCTGCTACAGAAAATGGTATGGCAGTTCTTAAAAAGTTAAACATAGAATTACTATATGACTCAGGAATTCCACTTCTGAGTATAGTACATCCGAAAGAATTGAATGCAGCCTTGGAAAGCTCTCTGTACACCCATCTTCACAGCTGCATTATTCACAACAATGTAAATGTCTATCGATGGGTGAATGGATGAACAAAATGTGGTCCATCCATACAACATTAAAAGGAAGAAAATTCTGGCATATACTATGACATGGATGAAACTTGAAGACATTATGCTGAGTATAATAATTTAGTCACAAAAGGGCAAATGCTGTATGATTCCACTAATATGAGGTCTGTAGAGTAGTCAAATTCATAGGACAAAGTGGAGGGGTAGGTGACGGGGGTCTGAGGGAGGGGAATGGAGAGTTAGTGTTTAATAGGGAAGATGAAAAGCTCTGGAGATGGATGGTGGGGATGGTTACAGGACAATGTAAATGACTTAATGCCACTGAACTATGTGGTAAAAAATGATCACAATGGTGAATTTGATGTTACATGTATTTCACCACAATTTTTAAAAACAAAAACAAACAAACAAACAAACAGAATACCATCCTGAGCAGAGAAGAGCATCAACTGAACACTCAGAGTTTCTTCTAGGGCAGCCCAGTGACCTGCCTTGAGAGCTAAGAATGATTTTTACAATGTTTGCAATCCATGGAATGACAGGAAACATGGACTTTGACCTACAATTAAGCAAAATGTTATTCCCCAGAAGAAGAAGTCCCTTGTCTTTATCATTAATAGACCCGAGTTCCCAAAAAGTCATGCTCAATTTATAATTATATTTTGAATTTCATCAGTAAAAAATCTGTGGAAATATATTTTCTCTCTTGTTTTATTTATTTATTTTATTTTTAAAAGATTTTATTTATTATTTTCAGAGAGAGGGGGAAGGGAGAGAAGCAGAGAGGGAGAGAGAGACATCAATATATGGTTACTTTTCACCTGCCTCCAGCTGGGAACCTGGCCGGAGACCTGGCTTGCAACCTGGTTATGTGCCCTGGCTGAGAATCGAATCAGTGACCTTTGGGTTTGCAGGCCAATGCCTTATCCACTGTGCCACCAGTCAGGGCTTCTCTATTATTTTCTTAAGTATTGGCATCATTTCCTTGATTTTACCTGAAATATCACCTATCTGGTCTTTTCTAGAAACAGGTGTTGGCCCAGGAGCAAGGGCATAGGCCCTGCTTAGGTGGCTGTCACTCCAAGGCTCTCCCAGGTTCAAAGTTCTAGAGGCTGGGCTGGGAGAAACCCCAAAGGTGTAGATAGGAAAGTTATGTGGCTAATAAAGATCCAGCTGGTGGCTCAGTGAGGACAGTGAGCTTCTAGTGGTCAGTACAGAGTGGACCCCCCATCAGGCTGGCCCCTCTCACCCATGCCTCGGAACTCCATGGCTGGTCGGCACAACTGTAGGGCTTCTCGGACCAGGCCCACCTCAGGACAGTCCACATGAGGCGTGTACATGTCAAAGTCACCCAGCAGCCTCTCAATGCCCCCAGAGACACCCCGGCAGGAAATCCAGTCCATGCTGCCTGCAGGGAAAAGGGGGATTGTGGAAGGGGGCACATACCTCCCTCTAGTTCATCCTGAGAAGTGGGGTCTCACCTCTCCATTTCTCCTGGGGACTCTCACTTTTGGCACTGCTGTCATGGGTGCTGGGTGAGCCTCTGGGGTGGGTGGTCCTGTGCACTACCAAGTGTTGAGCAGGATCCCTGGTCTCTACCCACTACATGCCAGTAGGTTTCCTTCAAA
Source organism: Noctilio leporinus (assembly GCA_004026585.1). Classification (NCBI taxonomy): domain Eukaryota; kingdom Metazoa; phylum Chordata; class Mammalia; order Chiroptera; family Noctilionidae; genus Noctilio; species Noctilio leporinus. The sequence continues at coordinate 123,521 of PVIW01004023.1, read as the reverse complement.
ATCATGATAATCAAAAATACAAACATTGCCTGTGGGGGCAGAATCACCCCTGGGTGAGAATCACAGAGATGAATGATAGATGATAGATAGATAGATAGAGATAGATTGATAAATAGAATAGGCAAATAGATGGATAGACAGAAAAATGGATGAATAAATAGATGATGGGTGGATAGACATAACCTGATAAACATGATAACAGAGACAGAAATTATAGCTAAATAGACAAACATAGGTGGTAGTTAGAGACAGAGATAATAGATAATAAATAGAAAGAGGGATGGATAGACAGTAGATGGATAAATAGATGATAGAAAGATATAGGTGAGAGATGGAGATAGAAATGATAGAAAGCCAGACATATGATAGGTAGATATGATTGATAAATAGAGATAACCAGAGATAGAGACAAATGATGACATACTGATAGACAGACAGGGTCTCTCTCATCCTAAGACTGACTTTCCCACCCTCTGCACTATCAACTAGCACTTGACTATAGCAGCACCCGCTCCCTGAGCCTTGACAAGCAAAATATCTCCAGACGTTGCCAAACATCTCCTGGGAAGGGGGTGCAGGGCTGCACCAGGTGAGATCCAGTACCCTAAGAGGAGGAAAAGATACTGGCTTTTGCCCTTTGCTCTTCCAAGGCTCTGGGAAGGGAGAACATGGCAGAGGAGCAAGACCTGGTCCATCTCCTCCATGGGTGGGGGGTGCTTACCCAGCACCTCCTGCTTCAGCTCCTCGATGCGGCCTGCGTGGAGCAGGTGGTAGGGCAACTCCTTCAGCTTCCGCAGGTTTGCAACAGTGTCGGAGAACCACAGGGGCTGGGGGGCCACCTGCAGAGGAGGGGGGCAAGGCAGTCATAGGAGCTCACTTATTCACTCCACAAAGATGAGCCAGGCTGGGCACCATGTGATGCTGGAAGCAACAGGGACACAATTCCAGACAGAGACGCCCTGTACCCACCATAGGTTGGGCTGGGGCAGAGAGAGGTGTGGATGGGACTCAGGAAATCCAAGGGGCTTTGGAGCAGAGCCTAAGAGGATAAGTAGGAGTTTCTCTGGTGAAACATGTCAGAAAACAATGGGATTCCTGGGCAAGGGAATGGCATGTGCTAAGATCCAGAGGTGGGAGAGAGCAGGATGAGAGTTTTAGAAGGGCTGAATTATAAGGCAGAGTAGGCAATCATGGTGCAGAATGAGACTAGGGAGTTTGTAGGTAGAAGACCATGAGTGTCAGGCTGGGGAGGTTGGGCAAAACATAAGGGGCACTAAGGGAGCCATGGGAGGTGTTACAGGAGAGGCATGATCAGATTGCACTGTAAGAAGCATTCCTGCAGAGGATGGACTGAAGCAGGGGTTCCCAAGGTTGGGAGTCCAGGAAGGAGTCCAGACCACATCTGGGAGGGAAAGGATGGCACTAAGCCTGCAGGGGTCCTGGGCACTGGGAGAAGATCTGTGAGTCATCAGAGAGGACAAAGGGCAGCATGGAGAGATGGTCAGGCCTGGCCCTGCTTCTGGCCTCCCCTGTTCATCCAGAGAGACAAAGTAAAAGAAAAATCTAGCCCTGGCTGGTGGCTCAGTGAATAGGCACCGGCCTGCAAGTCCAAATGTTGCTGGTTTGGTTCCCAGTCAGGGCACATAACCAGGCTGCAAGCCAGGTCTCCAGCCAGGTCCATAGTTGGAGGCAAGTGAAAGGCAACCATACATTGATGCTTCTCTCCCTTTCTTCCTCCCTCCCTGCCCTTCTCTCTGAGAATAATAAATAAAATATTTAAAAGAAAGAAAGAAAGATTTAATGACAACAAAAGATTTACAAGTGTATTTGCCAATTGTAATCAATGTGCTACAGTTATGGAAGATGTTAATTAACATCAGGAAAAACTGATGGAAGAGTTCATGGGAACTCTTTGTGTATAATCTGCAACTCTTCTGTAAATCTAAAATGATTTCAAAACTAAACGTTTTTTAAAATAGATTTTATTCACTTTTTAGAGAAAGTGGGAAAGGCAGGAGAAAGAGAGGGCAAGAAACACTGACATGTGAAAGAAACATTGACCAGTTGTCTCTCACAAGCCTCTAGCTGGGGATATGACTTGCAATCCAGCCAGGTGCCCTGACAGGGAATCGAACTGATGACTTTTTAGTTCACAGGCCAGGGTTCAATCCACTGAGCCACAGCTGCCAGGGCAAACATTTTTTAAAACATGTACATTCTGCCTTAGAGTGAAGGGAAAGTAATCAAGAAAGGAGGAAAATCTGGAAGGCTTCCTGAAGGAAGAGGCATTTGAGTTGGGCCTTATGGTATTTGAGAGACAAAAAATGAGAGGGCAGCATACCAGCTAAGGATGCTAAGTCTTAGAGCTCCTGGACATAAAAGAAGAAAGGCTGGAAGGAAATTTGTGACTAGTGACTTGGTCTTGCCCACACAGCAAGGTGGAGGTTGCAGGTGGGGGATAGAGGTGCAGACACCTCACCTTGCGGTCCAGGTTCAGGGGCTTCCCCATCAGTGGCAGGGTGATGAGTTTCTTGGTACCCTGGCTCCAGGATCCCAAGAAGAAGTCAGCTAGCATTCCATGCCTCTTGGCTTTCTCGGCCCCCGACAAATAGCGCTCTCTGACCACCTCAGCCAGCTGTCTGCAGAGAAGGGACATGGGCGGGTGGGTTGGGGGGACCAGGGAAGCCCATAGTTGGCCACTGGCCTTCCAGGAGATAGTTTCCAAATGTAGGTCCATCCTAAACTCCCATGGGGGTGCTCTCAAAGTCTGCTGATCATCTAACATTTATTTCTAAACTGGCCCATCTTTTCTTTCCTCAAATAAATTTACTTTATAAAGGAACTTTTGGGATTCTCATGTGAAACATAAAATAAGTTACTGTATGACCCAGTGATTCTACTCTTGGAATTATACCCAGTATATATATCTACTCCAAGTATATACCAAAAGAATTGAAGAACTTGTACATGCAAATTCATAGCAGCACTAATCACACTCTCCAAAAGGTGGAAACAGTTCAATTTCTATTAATGGATAAATAGATAAATAACTAGTAATATATCCATACAGTCATAAAAAAGGAATAAAGCTTTGACACGTGCTGCACTGTGGGTGAATCTTGAAAACACCATGCTGAGGGAGAGAGGCCAGACACAAAGGCCAGGTACTGTGTGATTCCATCGACATGAAATGTCTGGAATAGACAAATCCTCAGAGACAGAAGGCAGATCAGTGGTTGCCAGGGGCTGGAGAAGGGGGACTGGGGACTGACTACTGGTTTCCCCTTGGGATGATGGAAATGTTCTGGAACTAGGTAGAGGTGATGGTTGCACATCATGAATGTGCTAAGTGTCACTGAATAGTTCACTTTAAAATGGTGAATTTTTGTTATGCAAATTTCTCCTCAATTTAAAGAACTAGTTAGTTGTGTTCCAGTGGGTGCATGGAAACCCTTGAATTCTGTGCCTAGTGGACCTGATGCCCTGGAAACAGGGAAAGAAGAGCATCTGGGTCAAGGAGGAGCCTGAGCAGTGAATTCTGGCTTTTGGGCCTCCAGACAACGGCGGTACTCTGCACTGGACCTACCGGTGGGCGAGTGCAAGGAGTGTGAAGCCATCCACTGGTCGCCTGGCTAAGCAGTTTCCCAGGTCACGACGAAGCCTCACCCACAGCAGGGGTGGGAAACGCAGCAGCTCCCTGCTGGGTGGGGTCCAGTCCTGGTACACAGCCTGCAGAACCTCATCATCCAAAGATAAGACGTCCTTCAGCTCAGCCTCCGAGAGCCCATGCCTATAGGCAGGAAGGATGGGAAACACACCTGTGTCTCCTGCATGTGAAGGTCGAGGATGTCAAGGGAGGAAGGGACGTAGCCAGCAGCACAGCGTCCTGCACTTTACTGAAGGGCTTACCCTGAGGATCAGCATTTGGACAGTGCCCAGGCCCAGCAGGCGCCAGCAATTAGTTCCGCCTATGCCCATCACGGGACCTTTCCTCTTCTTCCCTTCTACACCCTCGCAGCTACAAAACCCCAAATCACCCCTCCCCAGGGGAGCACAGGGAGGGAGGGAGAGAGGAGGTAACTTAGGGAAATAATGCAGGAAGTAACTGTGCCAACCCCATGTTTCCTGGCCTGACAAAGGGCTGAGTGAATGAAAGGGAGTAGCTTTAACCTCTATAACTGACGAAAGCTTTGGTGCTGAACTGAATGGGCTTTCCAGCACCTGTGAGCATGAGACTGGAAAAGCTGTGGATCTGCCTTCAATGGACAGCACTACAGAGATGGAAAGCATCAGAGCTGATTTCAGGCCAGGGAGACAGGGCAACTGGGTTCTGTTTGCACCTCACTAAGTAGAAATTCTTCTTGTGGATTTAAAAAAATCTCTGATGTTGAGCAAAGTCCTCATTTTGATCAAGATTTGCCACACTTTTCACATCTACAGAATGCCTGCTCATTTAGAATTTTCTGATGGATGACAATGGGTCTCAGCATCAGACAGAGAGAGAGGGACAGAAAGCAGACAGGGTCTCTCAGGCTAAGGCAAACTTTCTCACACATGGCACTACTGGCATTTGGGGCTCCACCATTCACTGTGGGGTGTGTCCTGTGCACTTTAGGGTGCTGGGCAGCATTTCTGTTCTCCACCCATTAGATGTCAGTAGCATTCTCCCCCTGCAACTCCCGTATGACAACCAAAATGTCTCCAGGCATTGCCAAGTGTTCCAGGGATGGGGTGGGGTAGAATCTCCCCAGGTGACGACTACTAGCCCAGAGGAACTCAGATCTGCTCTGAGAGCCAGGTTTACACCGCACCCACTCCATCTGTAAACATGACATGTTTTCGTGGGACTGGAGGCACTGAAGTCACCTCCCATAATCACCATCCTTAATCACTATCTTTCCCACCTGCAGGAGGGGTGGTCCTACACTCTGTGAAGCACTCCCTGCTTTTTACTAACTGGATCAGAAATGAGCCCAAAAAGACCAATTGATTTCTGTCTCCCTGAATTTCACAATCAGGACTCAAAAAGGAGCCAGGATGATGATGTGGGTCTCTGAAATGGGAGCACATGATACCAACAGAAGCTAGAGGCAAGCTGAACTTCTGGGAAGAAGAAAGAAAGAGTCTAGAACAAAAGCTGATAGGCATAAAGGATCCTGAAGGAGAGGGGATGAGAAACTGCCCTGATTCTTGCAGCTTGCCAGTTTCCATGACAACCCTGCTTCCTCTGCATAGACAGCATCAGGGTGGCCTAATGGCCCAAACTCTTTTATTCTGGAACATTTCCCCAGCCTAGCTTTGTAGAGCCCAACCCAGGCCCCCATTTGGGCACCAGTGGCAAAATCTGGGGAATGGGGCCCTGAAGTTGGATATGGGACCCCCTGGCTTCCTATGGCTTTGGCATAAAGCCCTTATTTCTTACGCATTAGTGTCAGTGGGTTTCTGTTCCTGGCAAACCAACCAACCAACCAAAAGCCTCCATCAGTGATCCCCACCCTTCTTGCTTGATCTGTGGTGAAAGACAAAGGTAGGAAAGAGGAAAATTGTCCCCAAGCTGAGAAGAACCAAAATTGCTTTGTCAAGTATTTCTGTTCGGGGCTCCTGGGTTCCTGAAGGTTGTTTTTATGAAGATAAAGCGCTAATTGCCTGATCTGTTGCTAATTGGCCTCCATCCTCCTCCTGGGGGCAGAAGGTTGGCTGCCAGGTGTCTGAGAGCAGGCTCCTCCTGCTCCTTAGTTCCGCCCCTCGGTCCACACCTGGCTTCTCTGAGCAACTTCTGGCCCTCCTGGCCCTCCTGGCCCGTCTAACCTGCCTGACCCAAGTCTATCAGAGTTTGCAGCCCCAAAACTTCCTCTGGACTGAGCGATCATCATTTAAGCCTTCATTCCTTTAAACTCCACAAACACTGGAATTGGATTTTCCTGTCAGTTTTGCTGACTCCCTGTGCTATAAGCCTGAAATTAGATGCAGACACTGGCTTGAGATTGATTTTTCAGAAAAGCGTGCTTTAAGGAGATTTTTCCAAGGTATCCCCGCACGTTGTTTATTAATTATGAAGGGGAACATTGCAAACTTCAGTGGGAAAAATATGGATGCCCAAAAGGGCCAAGCATTACTCAGTTTAACCTGGATGTGATCACATCAGACCAAACCAGGAGGCTGGAACTCCAGTCCCCTCCCCTCCCCCCAGCTGTGCTCCCTGGGCCAGCAGCACAGGTGGGGGAAACACAGGACCCAGACCCCACCCCAGACCTGCCAAGCCATAGTCACTATTTAAAAACAGGACAACACGTATACCCATTAAAATTGAGGAATGTGGTTAGTACTCTTCTAAAGGACAAAGGCATACAGCAGAATGTTCCAGATTATAGGGGGCCAAAGAGACAACAACTAAGTGCAATGTGTGATCCTGAATTAGCAGCTATAAGGGATATTTTGAGATAACTGCAAATTTTGTCTATAAACTGTGTATTTAAAAAAATGTATTGTGTTGGTGACACATTTCCTGAATTTTATAATTATACTGTGGCAAGTTCTGATTGTCCTTGTTTTTAGGTAATATGTGGCATATTTAAAGGTAAAGGGAGCCCTGGCTGGTGTGGCTCAGTGGATTGGCACCAGCCTGCAACCCAGCCAGGGCACTTAGCCAGGTTGCAACTGGGTCTCCATCCAGGTCTGTAGCTGGAGGCAGGTGAAAGGCAACCATACATTGATGCTTCTCTCCCTTTCTTTCTCCCTCCCTGCCCTTCTCTCTGAAAATAATGAATAAAATCTTTAAAATAAAAAAATTAAAGGTAAAGAGAAATTATGCTTGTAATGAATTCTCAAATAGTTCAAAGAAAATTGTGGGTGTTTTTATATGTATGTATGTGTATAAAGAGATAGATACAGAGACAGAGATTGGATAGATAGATAAATAAAAAGAGAAAAAGAAGACCTGGCTGGTACCACAGTGGATAAGGCGCCGGCCTGTGAACCCAAAGGTCGCAGGTTCAATTCCCAGCCAGGGCAACGTAACGAGGTTGCAAGCCAGGTCTCCAGTCAGGTCTGTGGCTGGAGGCAGGTGAAAAGTAACCATACATTGATGTCTCTCTCCCTCTCTGCCTCTCTCGATTCCCTTCTTTCTAAAAATAATAAAATAAAATCTTTAAAAAAAAAAGAAGAAGAGAGTGATAAATAGAAGGATTATAAGTAAAAAGAAAATAGCTAAGTTATTAGAGAAAATAACTGATAGACCAGTAGAAAAATAGGAAGAAAGAAAAAATATAACTAGGAAAATAGAAGGAAAAATGAAAGAAAATAATTATAAATAAATAAGAGGTGGAGGAAAACAGAGAGAGGGAGAGACAAAGCTAATGTGGTAGCAGTTCTCAACTAGAGCCTATTCTGCTGGCAGGGGACACTTGGCAACAGCCTGAGACATCTTTGGTTGTCAGGATGGGGATGGGTGCCACTGGCATCTTGTGGGTGAAGGCCAGGACGTCTGTTTATCACCCTGCCATGCACAGGAGGCCTCTACACACTGCAAAGGATGATCTGGCCCCAATACCAGTAGTGCCAGGCTGAGAAAACCTGGTGTATGGAAAGTCTTTACACTATGTTTTGCATGATGGGAATTTTTCCAATAGTCTATAATTTGAAAGTATTTCAAAGTAAAACTTTTACAAAAGAAATATTATATTTCTGTCTCCATAGAAACATAAAGCAGAGGGAGGGAGGGAGAATTGGGAGGGACCGGTAGTGCAGATGGGGTCTGCTTTGGGAGTGATAGAATGTTTTAGAGATGCACAGTGGTTATTCAACAAGGGGAATGTACACCTAAAAAAAATGAACTACAGTGGATAAGGCACTGGCCTGCGAACCCAAAGGTCACTGGTTCGATTCCCAGCCAGGGCACATAACCAGGTTGCAAGCCAGGTCTCCATCTAGTCCCGTGGCTGGAGACAGGTCAAAGGCAACCATACATTGATGCTTCTTTCCCTCTCTGCCTCTCTCCCTTTCTGTCTCTGGAAATAATAAATAAAATCTTAAAAAAAAAAAAAAAAGAAAGAAAGAAAGGTAAACTAAATAAAAAATGAACAACATGAGCCCTAGCTGGATAATTAAATTGGTTAGAGCACCATCCTGATACACCAGGTTGCAGGTTTGATTCCCAGTCCAGGTACATACTTGTACAAGCAGCAACCACTTAATGCATAAATATGTGGAACAACTAATCAATCTCTCTTTCTCTCTCTCCCTCTCTCCATTTCTTTCCTGCAAATCAATAAATTAAAATTTAAAAAATAAAAAAGAGTGAACCTTATAATACATGAATTGTTGAGGGTTGAATAGTGTTTCCCCCCAATTACTATCCACTTGGAACCTGTGAATGGGACCTTATTTGAAAACAATCTTAGCCCTGGCTGGTGGCTCAGTGGAATGGCACTGACCTTTGAACTCAAAGGTGGCTGATTTGATTCCCAGCCAGGGTGCATAACCAGGTTGCAAGCCAGGTCTCCAGCCAGATCTCTAGCCAGGTCTGTAGCTGGAGGCAGGTGAAAGGCAACCATACATTGATGCTTCTCTCCCTCTCTGCCTCCCTCCCTGCCCTTCTCTCTAAAAATAATTAATAAACTCTTAAAAAAAAAAAGAAAGAAAGAAAGAAAGAAAAGAAAAGAAAAGAAAAAGAAAACAATCTCTGAGGAATAATCAACTTAAAATAAGGTCATCCTGGATTAAAGTGGGCCCTAATTCAATGAGCAGCATCCTTACAAGAAGAAGGAAATTCAGACGGAGAGACACACATAGAGGCCAGGAGACAATGAAGACAGAATTGGAGTGATGCTTTTACAAGCTAAGGGACACCAAGAAAGGCCTAGGACTAATTCTCTAGCACTGACCACAGTCCTGATGATATCTTGATGTTAGACTTTTGGACTCTAAAACAGTAAGAGAATAGATTTCTCTTGCTTTCAGCCAGCCACACAGTTTGTGCTTTGTCATGGCAGCCATAGGAGGTGACTGCATGCCTCACATCTCAATTGTAAAGAGTTAAACATGGAGAAAAGGGAATTCTTGTGCACCATTGGTGGGATTGTAAATTGGTACAGCCACTGTGGAAAACAGTATGGATGTTGCTCAAAAAATTAAAAATAAAGCTGCCATATGAACCCAGCAATTCCACCTCCAGGTATTTACCCAAAGAAATTCAAAACACTAATTCAAAAAGACATGAGCACCCTATGTTCATCACAGCATTATTTATAATAGCCAAGATATGGAAACAACCTAAGTGTCCATCAGTGAATGAATAAATAAAAACAAGATGGCATATACAGATAATGGCATATATATATATATATATATATATATATATATACACACATATATATATGTGTATATATATATATATGAGTATATATATAATGGAATATTAGCTATAAAAAAGAGTGAAGACTTGCCATTTGTGACAATCTGGATGGACCTAGAAGATAGTATACTAAGTGAAATATGTCAGCAAATGACAAATACCATATGATTTAACTTATATGTAAATCTAAAACATAAAAACAAACAACAAACAGAAAAACAGAAACAGATCCATAGATACAAAGATCAAGCTCACAGTTGCCAAAGGGGAGGAAGATGGTGGATGGCTGCGAAAGAAAAAAATATGTGATCTAGAACAAGATTATATTAAAAGTAAAAGTAATAACAATAATAATAATAAAAGTCAGATCAGATTAATATTATAAACTATTATTAAACTCCCTCAGATCTACAAAAGGTTTTTGCTTGAGGTCTTCTGAAAATTTCCTTGTTCGTTTTATGTTTTAAAAGAACTAAAAATAATTTTATGTGTAAAAAATAAGGCAGAAAGCACCTTAAAAAATACATTGTAACTAACGCTTCTTAATCATATATATTAAAATGTATGAGTCATACATTAGGTTGCAATTTAATTACATTAAGTCACATTTATTTTTAAGAGAGGGATTTTTGTGTAGCATGTTTCATATTTTTCTTGTACATGAGCTCTGTTTACTGGCACCAAAACTAAAATTAATCCAGATTTTTTTAATGAGTAAGCCCTGGCCAAGTGGCTCAGTTGGTTGGAGCGTCAATGTTTTTCTCTCTTTCCCTTCCTCTCTCTCTCTCTACAATCAATAAACATATGTACTTGGGTGAGGATTAAAAATAATAATAACTGACCTGGCTGGTGTGGCTCAGTGGATTGAGTGTTAGCCTGTGAACCAAAGGGTTGCTGGTTCAATTCCCAGTCAGGGCACATGCCTGGGTTGCAGACTATGTTCCCAATTGGGGGCACTCGAGAGGCAACCACAGACTGATGTTTCTCTCCCTCCCTTCCCCTCTCTCTAAAAATAAATAAATAAAATCTTTATTAATAATAATAATAAGTGTAAAGACAGAGACTTACCTGGAAGACACAATGTAGCCCAGCACTCGGGCCACCAGGAGCTGCCCATGGGTCTGCTCCAAACGCACACACAGCTGGTGTATCACCTCCGTAGCTGTGGAGGCCAGAGGGGTGGGCACAGTGAAGGAGGCCCATTTCCGGGCCTCCTCAAAGGCCAGCCTCAGCTGCCCTGGGTGCCCGCATTCTGGGAGGCTGGCCCAGAGCAAATCCATCTGCCCTGAGCTCAGTGTCCTCCTGGAGGCTGACAGCAGGAGCTGGATCATCTCTTGCCCTTGGTTGCTGGAGAGAGGTTTTACCTCCCAGTAGGACTCTGGGTCCATGAGTGTCTGTTGCACTGTGTCTAAAACTCCCTGCTGCCCTGAGCAGGCTGAGAGGATGAGGTGCACCCTTGGGGGACACCTGGGAGGCAGCCAAGGGACCCTCCGAGCACAACGGATGGAGTCCACATCATCTACAGAGTCTAGCAGGATCACAAGGGATTCAAAGTTTCGGCTGGAGACAGTGTGCAGGAGGGTGTGGAAAAAGTGGACCACCCTGCTGTGCACATCCAGGACCTGGGCTGGAGGCAGGGGCAGCCCATAGGCCAGGCACACCTGGAAGCAGATGCTCTGGAGCAGGCTGTGGGCATCACAGCTCATCTGCGATGTCCCCAGGAGCCGCAGGACAGTCACCGTCTTGCGGCCCAGCAGTCCAGGCATTTGCTCAGCTAGCTTGCACATCAGAGTTGTCTTTCCAATGCCTGGGGGTCCGAAAAGCACCAGAGGTGTGTGGGGGTGGCTGTCATTCTGCTGAAGTCGCTGTTTTAACTGGGTCAGGAGCTCTTGGTGTCCGCAGAAGGTCCCAATGGCCTCAGCGCTCAGCCCCAGGTGGTGGCGGATCTCCTGATAGAGCCATGCCAATTCCTGTCTGCCTGCCTCCAGCTCCCGGAGGCGCTCGAGAACCTGGTGGTTAGCCCTGGCCACGAATTGCTCTCCAAGCTCCCTCAGGTACCGGGCATGAGCCTTATTTTTGGGGTTCACAAGATCACGGCTCCATGGCAGGTGGTGGGCCTTGAGGACTCTGGGCTGTGTGTCAGCAATACGCCCCTTGAGGCTGCTGAGAAGGTCCTGGGCATCTGTGTCCAGACAGCCGTCTGGAAGCCGATCCACCATCTTTAGGGCGCAGTCTTCTAGGATATGCTTGTTAAGGTCTTGGATCTCTCTCAGGAAGACCGTGGCCCCATGGTCCCCATCTGTCAAGCTCAGTAGGCCCCGTTCTATCTCCCACTCGATGACTGAAAAGTGGAGGAGATGGGAGGAGAGTGTGGTTATTGTGTCATCAGCTGGCCTGAGTGGGCACACTTGGGAAACACATTTGGGAAGTGGTGATATTGGTTTTGAAGATCAACATGCATCTGAGTGACGTGTCATAACCATAGACAACATGCAAATGAATGTTCTTAAGTATGTTCCATTAAAACTATTTATAAAAACAAAAGGCGGGCTAGATTTGGCCCTTAGACCATCGTTTGCCAGACCTTCATCCCAGAGCATGTAGCATCCATATTTTCTAGAACCAAAAGCCCAAACTGACTTCTTGGTGCCTGTTGTTTGGAAATAGCAGTCAGACCCAAAAAGCGATTTTTGAAGCTGTCTTGCACTCAGCAGAGGCTCCTAGCCCTCTACAGCTGAGTGAGCCAGGCCCTGAGAGACAGGACTTAGTCTCTGAGCCAAAGATAGGAGCCACTCAAAAGTCCTCGGAGTGACCCCACGCCCACCTCAGCCCTGTGTAGGGAGGTTAGAGGTGTGAAGACAACTGACTGTCCCATTCTTAAATGTGTTTCAGCATGAACCAATCCAAGACCATCTGCAAGCTGTGTGACCTTGTGCAAGTCACTGCACCTCTCTGAATATGTTTCCCCTCCTGGAACATGGCTATACTTGTCCAATCTTGAGGGGCTGTTTTAAGGATTATCTTTGAACTTGTGGAAAGCTGAGTATGCTATGCTGAAGGGACAAAGCCAATCCCAAAAGATTACAGACTGCAATCCCATCTTGTATAGTATGTGAAAATTTTATTTTATTTTATTTTATTTTATTTATTTATTTTAAATAAAATTTTAGAGATGGAGATGAATTAGCGGTTGCCAGGGGCTGGGGACTGCAGGGAGGGGTAAGTGTGCCTCTAAAGGAGTAGTGGAAGGGATCCTTCCAGTAAGAGAACAGTCCTAAGTATTAACTGTGGTGATTACTTAAAGCTACACAGGTGATAAAATTGCACAGAATTAAATGCACATGCATGGGCATTTGCACGCGTGTGCACTTGCTCATACACACAGACACACAGAAATGTGTGCCTGTGAAAATGGTGCTCTCTCTGGATTGTAACAATGTCCACTTCTTGGTTGTAATATTGTATTCTAGTTTTGCAAGCCGTTCCCTTTGGGGGAAGCTGGGTAAAAGATATATGGTTGATAGTCACAAAATAATCACCAGGATACAAGGTACAGCACATAATAATCAATAATACTGTAATAACTATATGTACAGTGCCCAGTGGGTATCAGACTTATCAGGGGATCACTGTGTAAATTATATAAATGTCTAATCACCGTGTTGTACACCAGAAACTAATATAAAATAATACTGAATGTCAAAATAAATAAATAAAAAGCAGATCCCCAGACTCATGGTCTCTCTCTCCCTCTTTCTTTCCCCCACTAAACCTTTGTGTGCACCCCCTGGCATGCTTTGTCCACTCCAGGGCTCGTGAGCAATAAGCTCTTTTTCTTTAAAAATAATAAAAAGAGGCCCTGGGTGGTAGCACAGTGGATAAGGTGCCGGCCTGCGAACCCAAAGGTCGCAGGTTCGATTCCCAGCCAGGGCACATAACCAGGTTGCAAACCAGGTCTCCATTCAGGTCTGTGGCTGGAGGCAGGTGAAAAGCAACCATACATTGATGTCTCTCTCCCTCTCTGCCTCTCTCCCTTCCCCTCCTTCTAAAAATACTGAAATAAAATCTTTAAAAAATAAAAATGAAAAAAAAAATAAAAAGAATAAAAAGAATACATGGAACCTCTTCCTACTATTTAAAAAAATATTTATTTATTTTTAGAGAGAGGGAAGGGAACGAGAAAGAGAGGGAAAGAAATATCGATGCAAGAGAGAAAAATAAATCAACTGCTTCTTGCACACACCCCTACCAGGGACTGAACCTGAAACCAAGGCATGTGTCCTGACTGGGGATTAAACCATCAACCTTTTGTTTTGTAGGATGAAGCCCAACCAACTGAACCACGCCAGTCAGGCCCTCTTCTTACTTTTGTTTTTTCCCCCAACTTCCTGTAAATCTCTATTTCAAAATAAAAAGTCTTTTTACAAAGAGAGCAAGGTACCTAGACGGTAGTAATATGCCCTAAAATGCCATTGCTGATATGCATTGTGCTTTCTGATACTTTCAATTTGTTCTTTCAGGTGGAACTTCTTAATGGGCTAAGCAATGCTGCTTAGAGCTCCAACGAGGTCATGGATGAGACAAGACCCTTTAAACCCCACAACGGTTCCATGACGTCCTAACTCTGACTAGTCTCTGTTTACAGATGAGGAAACTGAGGCTCTAAGCCTGCCAGAAGTCACTGTCACTGGAAAGGGGCCAGGCTGAGATATAAATCCAGCCCCATTCCAAAGCACAGACCTTAGACACTGATTATGGCCTCAATAGCAGACAAATCATGAAAGCAATTAGCTAGGCTGCTTGGCCTTTATAGAAACACCGACTGTAGCTTTTGGACAACATCCCATGTTTTCTGAACACATGGGCATTTCCCATGGCTCCCAAGGGCAGTCCCACTACCTCACCTGACCGGTGGTAGCGATGCCACTGCTCCTGGGTGATGAGGCCCAGCCTTCTAGCTTCCTGGGCTCCACAGCGCAGCACAGAGGTCAGGGTGGCCTCTCTGGGCTCACGGGTCTCCTCGGTGCCCAGGGCCTGCAGCACATAGGCGGGGGGCACAGCGTTCTCATCCCTCCGGAAGTGATGAGCCACCAGCTCTAAGTCCTTTGGCCTGGTGGTCAGCTGGGCATTCAGGGCCTCCCATTCCTTCTCCTCGATCAGCATGGGGACTGGACAGGGGCCGTACTGGTCCCCTAGGAGGGCCTGGCAGAGAGAGGGTAGAGAGAGGAGCACAGGTTCAGATCTTGCCTCTGGCACCGCTCTTGTTTTTCCCTCCAGTCTTATTGAGATAAAATTGATATCCAGCATCATATACATTTAAGGTATATGGCATAATGACTTGACTTATACAGACTGTGAAATGATTGCTACAAGTTTAGTTAACATCCATCATTTCATATAAATACAAAAAAGAAAAAATAATAATGTTTTTTGTTGTGGTGACAATTCTCAGGATCAGCTTTCAGAAAATCCACTGCATTTGTTCTGTTGTACCTATGTCCCCAGAATTTGCTCATCTTGTAACTGGAAGTTTGTATTATGTGGACCTCTCTGTCTTAGTTATTGTTGCTTTAAAAGACATTCTAACATTTACCCAAAGGTCGCTGGTTCAATTCCCAGCCAGGGCACGTAACCAGGTTGCAAGCCAGGTCTCCAGCCAGGTCCATGGCTGGAGGCAGGTGAAAGGCAACCATACACTGATGTCTCTCTCCCTCCCTGCCTCTAACATTTAGGAGGCTCTGTGCTCCTACTTGCACATCTCTGTCACAAATATATTTTCAATCTTCTCATTTGGGTTGCCAAGTGAGCCTGATTATTGAGCATTTTGTTAGGTTTCAAGGAAAACAGAAAATAAAAATTCTTAAAGGAAAAAGAAAGATGGGGAGAAAAAGAACTCCAAGGGGAATTCGATTTTTCCATCCAAAGTGCAGGCAGGGAAAAGCGCAGCACAGCTTATAGGTGACAAGGGGAACGCAGGATGATCTTGCATATCCCCCCTAGTTGGCCATGGCCTCAGACCAGTTTCAATTTGGCATCTTCGCTGGGGCCTTAGTTTCCACATCTAACAAGGAGGGAGCAGGACTTGGGGTTTTCTGAATCTTGCAGCAACTCTAATGCTTCCTGGAGGGGCTGGAAGGAGAGGGAGGCACTCATCTCCAGCACAAAACTTAAGGAGGCACCAAAAAAATCTTAGTTATCAAGCTAAATATTTTAATGCAACCCAGGCATGTGCCCTGACTGGGAATCAAAAACCAGTGACCTTTCGGTTCACAGACTGGCAATGAATCCACTAAACCACACTGGCAAGGTCCCCTGTTTACTTTCTAAGAGAGAAATCAGCAAACTTTTGCCTTTGTGAAGGGCCAGATGGACATTATTTTCAGGTTTTCAAGCCAGACAGCCTCTGACCTAGCTGCTCAGCTCTATGTTAGTAACTAGAGAGCAGTCAAGGGCCATATATAAATAATGGGTGCAGCTACACACCCACCAAGTTTTATCTGTGAAAACAGTAGTGGGCCAGATTTGTCCCATGAGCTGTAGTTTGCTGATCCCTGCTCTGGGATTTCTGAGCCAAAATGTCATACTTCTTGGATGGATATGGAACTTGCTAATAAAATTAATAGAAACTTGAATATCATTAGCTGAACATAACCCAATCCGTTCATTGTGAATTAGGGGTTTTTTGGTGACAGAGGGGAGGAAAGAAGACCCTGTAGAAGTTGGCCTCGCCTAGGATGGGAGGAAGCTGCTTCTGAGGCAGGCTCCAGGTGGGCCACAATACCATGGGGCACATGGGAGGGAAAAAATCCCAAATTTCCAGGTATAAAGTAGATGGGGTGGGAAAGCTGGGGGAAGGTCCAGAGCCAATTCTAAAATCCCTTCTGAACACTCTGCTCCCCTGATTACCTGTTGCTTCCACTTGACTGCTAATGTCTGGATCTCAGCTAGCTCTGCAGAGAAAGTGCTGTGAAGGATTAGCAATGTCTGCCACAAATGAGCTATGCAGATTGGGGATGACAGCAGAAATGGCACCCACATCCCTCCACCTGTGGGGTTGACTGGAAAGCAGAGTCCATATCCTGGTACCAGAGGAGAAAAAGGAGTGACCCCTTCCCTCCCGAGACTCACAACAAAAGCTGGCCCTAGGGATGTTCTCTGACACCGGTTGAGCTCCTCCAGGCAGAGTTCCGTAGTCATGTGGTCGGTGGCCTGGCTGTGCTGAATTCCCCACCTCAGATCAATGACCTGGTGATTACAAGTGTGGGTTGGTCAGGGAGGTGGCAGGATGGGTGACTTTTTCAATTCCCTTTGTCAAAGACATGAAGTTTCTTTCAATAATTTTTGGTCCCCTCTCCCCAAAGGGGGATGTCTGGATTAAAAGAACTTGAATGAATACTGTAACCCCAGAGTAATCATGAGAAAAATATCAGGCAAATTCATATGTGGGGACTACTGTAGGACAGGGGTGTCAAACTCATTTTCACCTCGGACCACATCAGCCTCACAGTTGCCTTCAAAGGGCCGAATGCAATTTTAGGACTGTATAAATGTGACTACTCCTTAACAGTTAAGCAAGCCAGGTAGAAACAAGGTGCCAGGCCAAATTCGACCTACAGGCCTTGTGTTTGCTGCCCGTGCTGTAGGGCATCAGGCCAGTCCTCCCCACGACTGCCAAGGTCAGGAGCAACAAGGAAAGACCAAGGAGCTGTCCCAGATTGGAAGAGACTGGGAAGACATGACAACTGAAAGCACCTGAGGTTCCCTGGGTGCAGTTTTAGACCAGAGAGAACTGGTGATAACCTGATGACATCAGGAGATAGGTTAATAATAACATACAGTGTCAATTTCTTAGTTGTACAAATGCGCCTGATGATTTGAGATGCTCTTATTCGGGAAAGAACTGGGTGTGGTATATGGGAACTCTATACCATCTGCAAGTTTCCTGTAAATCTGAATTTCAAACTAACACTTTAGTTAATAGCATTAACCTGGCCAGGCAGCTTGGTTGGTTAGAGCATTGTCCCTATACACCAGGGTTGTGGGTTCAATCCTCCTTGGTCAAGGCATATACAAGAAACAACCAATAAATGTGTGAATTCGTGAGACCACAAATTGATCTCTTTCTCTCCCTCTCTCCCTTAAATCAATCAATTTTTTAAAAAAACATTACAAAAATTTTAAGACCTTGGACATTTTCAAACTGTTTCTTTTACAGCGAGGACATGTCCACACTTGTTTACAGAGCTTTCTTTGCAGAGGAGATTGTTTAGTTTGGCCAAAATCGGATGTGGCAAAATCTCCTTGGCAACCACACACTGGCAGTCCATCATTGCCAGCCTCCTCGCTGGAGGGGGCCCAGCAGAATGGCTAATTCAAGTAGCTAGGCTGACCCTGTGAGAGGCTGGGATAAGGATAGGGATAGGGGTGTGGAGAGAATGGGACTCAGAATAGTCCCTATCCCTAAATTCTCTTGTCCAGAGGGAAAGATAATTCCTAATGAACTATAGCATAGGGTAAAAGGACCACAGTGCTGAATGGGAGTGGAGGAAGAAAGGGAGAAGGAAAAAGTGTCAACCATCAACCTTCAGCAAGAACCTTCCTCTCTCTGGGCCACTGTCACCCCATCTATGAGTTGATGCTGTTTACAGTACATGTCGCATGTCTGACACCTGGGTGGACATTAAAAGACGAGCATGGGAGTTTCATCATTTCTCAGTGTGGAGGTTTTCCTTTTTTGTGCCTCTGACCTTCAGCTGAGTCTCATGTTCAATGGCTGGCAGAATTGAATCTCCAGCACTGGGTTTTTCTTAGCAACATACCCTGCTTTTTTTCTTAGTCATATATTAATGATGGTGCATGTTATAATCCAGGGATCTTCAAGGTGCTGAATTGCTGTCATAAATGACAAGGAGACAGCATCCATTAAAGCTGAGACTCCAGAGGAGGTGGTTTATTGGTTTTCACATCAAATGTGCAGGCAGCGATGTCCCCACCAAACTTGGGAGTTTTAGGAGACTCAGTTTGGGGCCAGTGAGGACTGTGTCCAGCAGGTACACCATCAGCACTCAAAAAAATGGCGTGTTCCACCTCAGCACCCATCCTGCACTTCCCACAGCCCTCTTAGACTCCCCTGAAGCTGCTCCATTGCAGGGAGGGACTGGAGGGCAGGAAAAACCAACATGAAAAATGACACACCCAAGAAGCAGAGTCTCCAGGCGTCCGCTCCCAAGCACTGGGCCACACTGCCAGGGCAACCGCAGTGCCCATAACCGTAATCCCTCCATCTGCCCTTACAAAGGACCTTTATCTCCCTGGCCCATTGCCAGGACCTGGTACAGAATTTGCAGGGTCTGCTGCAAGAAGAAAATGTGGGTCTCTTGTTCAAAAATCATTATGGATTTCAAGACGCAACAGGAAAGCATTAAGCCAAGCACAGAGCCCCTCTGTGACTGACGGCCCGGGAGGCACACCCGTATTCCCAAATGTCCAGGCAGGAGGAACTGAGGCAGCAAGGAGTGGGCAGGTGATTACCTCAAACATCAGGCCATGCTTTTGGCAGAAGGTCTGCACTTCAGGGTACGCGATACTCTGCAGAGCTTCTCTCTCTGCGTCCATATCTGCAAGGAACAGCATGGAAGCTGTTAGAAAGGAGAGCCCAGAACACTTCCCAGGCTCTGCTTTTACCAAACATTTACCAAACATTTTTATTTTTTAATTTAATTTTTATTTATTTACTTTTTAAAAAGATTGTAAGGAGGGGAGAGAGGCAGAGAGGGAGAGAAACATCAATGTATGGTTGCCTTTCACCTGCCTCCAGCCACGGACCTGGCTGGAGACCTGGCTTGCAACCTGGTTATGTGCCCTGGCTGGGGAATTGAACCAGCGACATTTGGGTTGGCAGGCAGGCTGGCGCCTTATCCATTGTGCTACCAGCCAGGGCTAATTTTATTTTATTAAAAACTTTTTTCTTTTGAGAGAGAGAGAGAGAGAAAGGGAGGGAGGAAGAGAGGGAGAGAGAAACATTGGGTTTTTTGTTTTGATTATTAATACATTCATTGTTTGTTCCTTATATGTGCCCTGACTGGGGATTGAACCCAAAACCTTGTTGTATTGGGATGATGCTCTAACTAACTGAGCTACCAGGCCAGAGCTGCTTTGCTTTTAGCTTCATTTCTGCCTTCTCCCAACCTTCCGCCTCATCCAGGCTGGGACCCTTCAGGGCAAATCAGAAGATACAAAAACAAAAAGGTCACTAGTTTGATTCCCAGCCAGGGCACATAATTAGGTTGTAAGCCAGGTCTCCAGCCAGGTCCGTGGCTGGAGGTAGGTGAAAGGCAACCATACACTGATGCTTCCCTCCCTTTCTTCCTCTCTCCCTGCCCTTCTCTCTGAAAATAATAAAATCTTTTAAAATAGGTAAGTAAATAAATAAATAAATATAATGAATAAAATCTTGAAAAAAAAAAAAAAGATACAAAAACAAGAGGTAAACCTAAGTAGACCAACCACCTAACTAGCTTAGGACTTCCCTGGCGTTAGCCCTAAAAATCCCATATCCCAGAAACCCTTTGCTCCCAGCTAACCAGGGTGGCTGGTTGCCCTGGGTTACGGTTGCCATATAAAATATAGGATGTTCATTAGAATTTGCATTTTAGATAAACAATGAATAACTTAGTAGCATAAGTATATCCTATTCCACATACTATTTGGATAAATTTGCGTTTGTAATAAACCCTGTTCAATTTGCACTTCTGATGAGCAAGTAGTAATTTGTTAGCATAAGTATATCCTGTTCCATGCAATGTTTGGATACCTTTGGGTAGCTGATAAGCCCAGTTCAATCTGCATTTGAGATAAACGACCAATCATTTGTTAGCATAGTATGTTTCTTCCATATACTATTTGGGATATACTTATAAAAAGCATATTCACTGTTTATCTGAAATGAAATTTAACCAGTTTTGCTGTTATGGTTTTGTCCTGTTTTGCTAAATCTGGCAGCCCTACCCAAGGTAAACCTGGATTCTAAGAACTTCTCCACCACTGACTTTACTATGGTGCCAAGTGTCAGGCTAATCTCAGTTTCCCCTCTGTAAAATACGGTGATAACTCTGCTCTGCAGAGCTCAAGAAAGAAAGAAAGAAAGAAAGAAAGAAAGAAAGAAAGAAAGAAAGAAAGAAAGAAAGAAAGACGACCCTCTGATCCCAATCATTACTGATTTCTCAGCACTCAATACAGGTGCTCAATAAATGTTGGTTGAACCACTGACTCTCATGAGTAAAAGTACCTGGTGCAAGATAGGTTTTGAAGAAGCATTTGTTTTCTCCACGTGGCCTGGGAGAGATCACTTAGCATCCTTGAAAGGACTCCCAAAGCCACTGGTACAAAAAAGCTGCCCAGGTCCCGCCACAGGAGCTGATCTGGATGCCAATTTTGGATCTGTCCCTCCCCACTTCCCTTCCCACGCCTGTCTTATAAATCCCACAGGTTATTTACATTTGTCCATAAAATATGAATGGGGAAGTTCGTTTAGATCTAGACACTGCTTAGATCAAAGGCACAACACTAAGTGAGACATATAAATAACACAGTAAGCCAGAGCTGGCCCCTATGGGCTTTGGAGAGCCGATGGCTAAATCTTCAGGAATTCGGTGAGCTGGTTGTTGACGCAGCCATTATGAAAAATTAAATGATCTGAACATACAGTGCAATACATTATAGCAAAAGCAGAACTCGCAAGTACTCAATACTCATCACTTCCAAGTCATTTTACCACATTTGGCTGCAAGCCCTGCTCTTGAGTTTGTTCACCGCTACTGCTTTTATAGCAGAAAAATAGGCGAGGACAGTGGGGGCCTGCACAGCCCTGCTCCCCTGTTGTCATGAAGTCTCACTGGCAGCTTGAAACTGACCCTTGTAGGAGGAACTTACACCGGAAACTGGCAGACAGTACAAATCAGGTGTTTTATGGCTTTTTGTCTTTTTTTCCTTGAACATTATTGAAGAATATGTTATTGAACATTTGCCAGCACACCACTCTGTAGTTTTTGCCCTCACGGAGCTAGCACAGCCTGGTGGAAGGAGCCAGGCATTAAACAAACACATAAGTTAAACAGCTACAGCTTTGGGGGCTGAGGACTTCACAGGTTCCAGGATCTGCTGGAGTCCAGTGTGATTACAGCATGCAGGTGAGGAGAGATCACATGAGGTACAGTTAGGGAGGTGAGCGGTCGGTTGTGCAGGGCCTTGTTGTCATGGAAATACTCTGCACTTTCTAAACCAGGTGCACCATGCATTTATCATAAATGTGAGCTGCAATACTACTTGGCACTGACAGCAACTCTGTCCAGGCAGGCTCTCAGCCTAGATCATCAAAGGAGAAGCAGACAGTCTGGGATGCTTCCCTTTACCTGCTCTTACATGGGCCACTGGCAGGGCTGCATTCACCTCCAGGTCTCCTAGAGGATGCTGTGAACCATCCTCATTGCCCTGCCCCCACTCCAAGCCCTGTCCTGCCCCTTACCTGACACCGTGGAGCTGATGAAGATGGCCACACTGCTGGATGGAGATTCTGGGAGAGGGCCAGCCTGACCCTGGAGAAGCCGCCGCCGGGTGTCTAGGCTGAGAGGGCCCAGGCTCATGCTGCTCACCCTCCTGGATGATCTTTCCCCAGGAAAGAGCCTGATCTCAGACACCTCACTCCAGTGGCCGGCTGGCCTTCCTGGGAGGCCAGCCAAGCAGGGCCCTCTGGAATGAAGTGTTTGTCTCACCCTTCAACGTCCCCTCAGTGACCTGCAGCCCCGTCCTCTCCAGCGTCCCTGGGAAACTGAACCAACTGCTCCCCACTGCTCTGCTTGGTCTGCAAACGATAACGGGTGGACATCGGATGGTGGCCTCCCAGCCAAGGCTCCTCCAGACACTGGAGTCTTTTGCTCCTCAACCAACCAGCTCCTTGCCCCAAGAGCTCAGCAGTCACCACAGCAACTGTGGTTTCTTGGCACTTGGCATTGGGGCCCTGGGGCCAGCCAGCCTCTCGAACACCTGGGTCCCCTGAGGCTCCGTGAAAGCTGAGCTTGGGCCCAGGTGTGCAGAGGTCTGGCTGGCCCCAGGGGATGTTGGGAGCCGTTCCCAGGCCTGGCGGGGCAAACCAGAAGGGTGAACACTTAGTGGAACTCCCCACCCTGTCCTGAGCTCACCGGCCCCTCCAACGAGGTCTAGGTGCCAGGCACACTTACATAAACCAGCAGTTCTCAACTGGGGGCCCTTCCTCTCCCCCGTTGACACTTACAATGCCTGGGGACATTTTGGTGGTCACACTGGGGGAGAGGGAGCTATGGGCTTCTAGTAGTGGAGCCCAGGGATGTTGCTGAACACCCTACAGTGCACGGGACAGCACCACCATGTCTGTCCCCAAGTGTGAGCAGTGTGGGGAAATCGAGAAACCATCTTTAAATGAACTCTAGTCAGCTTTAAATGAACTTAAAGATCTCCTTGCCTACAGGAGGCCTGGAGCCAGAGGCCAGCTCTCTTTGATAGAAGGGAGATTAGCAAGTCTCCAGGGGCAGAACCTGCCTCCATCACACTGAGCTGTACTCTTTGAAATGAGCAAAAATCCCATTGGCAGCAATGTGGATAGACCTTGAGGGCTTTATGCTAAGTGAAATAACTCAGCCAGAAAACGACAAATAACTGTAAGATGTCACTTATCTATAGAACCTTAAAAAGCCAAACTGATGAAAACAGAGAGTAGAATGGTGGTTACCAGGGCCTGGCAGTGGGGGAAATGGAGAGATGTTGGTCAAAGGTTATGAATGTTCAATTATAAGATGAATACGTTCTGGAGATCCAACATAGAGGATGGCAATAACAACACTGTATTATATTACTTGAAACTTGCTAACAGAGTAGCTTACCACAAAAAGAAAATGGTAACTACATGACGTGAAAGAGGTGTTAGTTAACCTACGGTGATAAACATTTGGTGTATATAAGTGCATTACATAAACACGTTGCACACTTTAAACTTACACCACATTATATGTCAATTATATTGCAATAAAGCTGGGAAAAAGTAATAAAAAATACACAGTGTCTGACCAAGGAAAGACTTTCTCATGATTAGATCTTATTGAAAGTGCCCACCCACCTGTCTGTTAATAAACCACAGACAGAAGGGAGGTCATACCTCTATGTCCATGGGCCCAGTGGAAATGCCAGTTCCTCCCTCCACTGCCTTCCTGGAAGATTCAAGCAAGTGGCCTCTCCCCAGGGGACATCAGCTGCATCGTCTGTGTGATGGGAGTGAGAGCCACTCAGCGGGGGACAGGGTGAGGAAGGCGAGGAACTCACCTCGGGCATGACACGTGAGGAAGCACAGTGTGTGTGGCAGTCAATATGAATGCTAAAATGTCCTTGATCAATAAAACTTGTACAGGATATTTGGGAGGTATGTCAAGTCCCCTCCTTATATGCAGGTAAATAGTGCCATCGGTTCAACCAAGTAACTTGAGCTTTTTCACACATTTTCCTTCTTTGCCTCAACTTACCTTCCCTGCTTTGTCCATTCAGAAAAGACCCTGCTGTTCAGGGGTCCTCAAGACCTCCCTCAGTTTCAGGGATTCACTAGAAGGACTCACAGGATTTGGAAAAACTGTCCTACTCACAATATGGTTTGTCACAGTAAAAGAACACAGGTTAACAGTAGTTAGCTTTGGGCAGAGAGTTTCCAGATCTTGATTGGAAGGGAAACTTGTTTTTCATTACACAGATGCTCCTTGATTTACAATGGGGTTAAATCCCAATAAACCCATTCTAAGTTGAAAGTATTTTCAGTCAAAAATTCATTTAACTCCACAGCGGTTGTCTACCGTCCTGATAACATGGCTGACTGGGAGCTGGGCTCCCTGCCCCTGCCAGGCATCCCGAGAGAGTTTTGTACCACATATCATTTGCTTGGGAAAAGATAAAAAACCAGAATTCAAAGTATGGTTTCCACTGATGTAAATCACTTCTGGACCATCCTAAAGTCAAAAATTTAAGTCAAACTATTATAAGTCAGGGATGATCTATATAAGTTTTTTTTTTTTTTTTTCTTTTTCTTTTATTTTTATCCTCTCTGAGGATATGCTCTTTGAGCTTAGGGAGAGAGAGAGAAAGGGAGAGAGGGAAACATTGTTGTGAGAGAGAAACATCAGTTGGTTGCTTCCCTTATGTGCCCCACCCTGGAATCGAATCCGCAACCCAGGCATATGCTTTGACCGTGAACTGAACCTGCAACCTTTCGGAGTACAGAATGACATTCCAACCAACTTAGCTACCTGGCTAGGGCTGCATATATTTTTATACAACACAATGTTGACCATTTAAAATATTTTATTTTCTCTTAATTCATTTGTAATGTGAATAAATAAAACTAGAGATAAAGTTTTTCAACAGTGATGAAATGATTGGGTAGTAATCAGTTGTTTTATTTTGCCTTATGATTAAAGTGACCTAGTACTTGACCCTTAAATTACTGGTATTTATATAATTGATCAAATGAGCTTTTACCACAAGAGGAGGCCAGCATCATTCCAGTTGACAACCAAAGGAAAATTAATACTCTGGGAAAGTCAATTAATATGAGAGCTATAGAATACATAATGTGAAAAGACCTGTTATGCTATATATGCTAAAATAGGTTATTAAAGTGATTTTTATTGTAATAAAAGGTTTTGCATTTTCAATTTTATTATAAAATTTTTTTTAAAGTAGTTTAAGATAACTGTTAACAGAAATTCAGCAGTTTCCTCTGAGAGAGGTACCACATCCTAAGGGATTTGCTGTTTGGATTAAACTTGATAAAAATCTAGTAGTAAAGATATCAGATGGATTCCTTCAATGAAAATAATGTATTACTACCAAACAGACTAGCCAGGGTTGTTTAAGAACCAATGAAGAGCCTGCAATGTAGTTCTGAAATGCAAATTCAGTTTCCACATTCCATAATATCACAGAATCCAACACTGAGCATGCTATTAATTCCTGTTTGCAACCAGAATTACACTGTAAATAGTGCAACCATCCTAGACCAATAGTTTATTCTGGAAGGTTTCTAAGGAAAAATATTTTTGTAAGATTCTTCAATAAACCTCTTTAATTAATTAAAAATACCACTTCTGCAAACCCAAAGGTCGCTGGTTCAAATCCCCAGCCAGGGCACATAACCAGGCTGCAAGCCAGGTCTCCAGCCAGATCTGTAGCTGGAGGCAGGTGAAACGTGACCATACATTGATGTCTCTCTCTCTCTTTGCCTCTCTAAAAGTAATAAATAAAATAAAATATTTTATTTTTTAAAAGATTTTATGTATTATTTTCAGAAAGAGGGGAAGGCAGAGAGGGAGAGACATCAATGTATGGTTGCCTTTCACCTGCCTCCAGTCACAGACCTGGCTGGAGACCTGGCTTGCAACCTGGTTATATGCGCTGGCTGGAAATCGAACCAGCTAAATAAATCTTTTTTTAAATAAAAAATAATAATACCACTTCCATCCTAAATTAATGGAAATACTTAAAGTAAATTTGATTTTAAAGTATTGGAAAATGCAACTTAAATAATAAGCAAAATTCAAATGGCTTGAACATATGGAACAAAATAATTCCCACCAACAAAAATATATATAAATGAGAAAGAATTCTAATATAATCATTAAGTTATAAAAAAAATTGGATACTTTTATTACTAATAGATATTTTTTAATAACAAGTCATACGATACTCATAATTTGATTCTGATCTCAATTCCCATGTAATATTAAACTTGGCAATCTGGTTTCCTTTTTTTAAGTTTTATTTTTGTAATTTTTCCATTACCATTTAACTCCTTTTATTCCCTTCTCCTCTGCAATCACCACACTGTTGTCTAAGTACATGAGTCCTTTAACCTCTTTGCTCAATCCCTCCATCCCCTACACACCCTTGGTTGTCAAATGCTATCTATGATTCTGTCTCTCTTTTGCTTGTTAGTTCAGTTTGTTCATTAGATTCCACATATGAGTGAAATTATATGTACTTATCTTTCTCTGACTAGCTTATTTCACTTAGCATGTTTTCCAGATTCATGCTATTGCAAAGGGTAAAATTTTTCAACTTTATTTTTATGGCTGAATAGTATTCCATTGTGTAATAGCATAGTTTTCATATCACTTAGCATAATTTTCATGTCAATAAAATAAGAGTACTCAATTCCCTTTTAGTTTAAAAAAAAAAGCATAATATTTCAAGTTAGCCCAGTTAAAATAGCAATGGTTTTTCTAAATACACTATTGTCTTTGGTATAACAATGTTCGTAGTTATAACCAATGCCAAATATTTGAGAGAACATGGAAATTATGATAGAAAAAATATTAAATATTAAAGCTTGAAGTATTTAAATATTTAAAAAAGAATAAAAATAAAATATGTTATTTTCTTTGAAATGCTACTAACAGAAAAGATGCATTGTTGGTAGTCATTCAGAGCTCCAAAATGCCTCTTCTAAATAAAACAGCTACACTCAATGTCTCTTTGATGTCCCTTTTCATTTGTAAATGTTTTATTGCTAAAGCAGACTTAGCTGAAATGTTTTATGAAAAAAGTTAATAAGCAGGTTCTGCTTGACATTGGGTAATTAGTGAGGACCTCTTTGAGAAAGCTACACAACAAAAGATACAGATTCAAATGAGCCATCCCCTGGCCACTGTGGCTCCATTGATTGGAGCATCATTCCATAGACTAAAAGGTCACAGGTTCTATTCCCAGTAAGGGCACAAATCTAGGTTGCGGGTTCAATCTCTGGTCGGGTTACATTCAAGAGGCAACCAATCCTTGTTTTTTTCTCTCTCTCTCCTTCCTTTCCCCAAGGGAAGAGGCATGGTGCGCAGCAACCAGCAAACACCAAGCGTGAGCTTCCAGTTGTCCCTTCCTACTGGAGACATGTGGACAGTGTTTAATTCTCATAGCAATGATGTGTGACAATATACATGGTTACTGACAACCAGGGAAGCGCACCTGAGCCTTGGTCTAGGGCTTTAACTGGGTGCTCATCATATAGACACAGCTGACCTCAGTCTTCAGCCTCTCCGAAGGTCCAATTGATACAGCCTGGCCCAGTGCCCATGACATAAACCACAGTGTGAGCATAGATTATCTGGCATACCCCAAGGCTCCCAAATTAACAAAGATCCTCTTATCAGTCAGGTCACTTTCAGGGCTTAAGGGACACTGCCCAGGAGCTGGGCAAAGGCCAAAACTTTTATGGGAAGGGTATGAACGACCCAGACCTGCACAGATCTGATAAATATTGTGATGTAGAGTTGACTGTCATCATTTTGTGGATGAGGAAACAGACTCATGCTGAGAACTTTCTCACTAACCTAGAAGCACAGAGTTGGGAAGCAAATACTGGTCTACTTCTCCTCCAGGAACCCCAAAAGCCAGTCTAGCCATCCAGACATCTTCTCACAACCCACCCAGACCCTCTGGTTTAGCCACACCTCAGCTGGGCCCTGGCTCTGGGCTCTAGTGTCTATCTAGGCATTGCCTTAGCCCTCTTCATCAGCCTCCTGACTTTGAGTTTGCCTCCCTTGAAATCTCTGTTCCTTTCCCCATGTCCCTGGGTCCCTAATATGCCCCTTGGATGTGAACCCCCTCCAGTGCATGGCCATATTCCCTGGTTACCACCATCTGATGTTCACAGGAAGAATAGGAAGTTTTAACCTTGACGTTCACACACTAAGCTTTCTTTCTCCTCCTCTAGCCCAGACTTTTCCAATTTTAGCATGACTTATTTTGGGAGGGGATCATTCTTTGCAGTGAGGACTGTCCTGTGCACTGCAGGATGTCGAGGAGCATCCTTGCTTTGACCCACTGGATTCCAGGAGCAGTCCCCTACCCCCAAGTTGTGACAACCAAAACTACCTCCAGACATTGCCAGGGTTTATGAGGGTGCAGAATAATGCCTGGTTAGGAACCCCTGGTCTAACATAGCCAATTATTTTAACCTCAGGGCTTTGCATGTGCTATGAACACTCCAGTCTTTGTCCTTTCATGTCTTTCACATTTCAGCTTAAACGCCACTTCCTGAGAGGCTCTCCTTTACCATCTCATTACTCAGTGACCTCCCAAGTCACTCTGAAGCCATCACCCTCTTTTAATTCTCTGCATGGTACTCACCATCAGTTGATATTTCTTCTTTGCTTGTTTACTGGTTGTCTCTCCCAAAAGAATGTGATTTCCACAAGTGAAGGCCCTTGTCTGCCAAGGTTGGCATGCCTGGCACACAGTAGGTGCTCAGTAAATAACTGTCACAGCAACAGGCTCATCTGAAACTATTCATGTTTCTCAGCCCCTGTTTACCACTGCAGACAACTGAGCAGGACTGGACTTCCCTGGGAAAGACTGTTGACCCATGCAGCAGCTGCCTTTTGGTTTTCCTCAGGGGCTCCAGCCTCCCTCTCACTCCTGCTGGTGGTGAAAGGGCCAATTAGAATCCTCTAAGAAAGTAGGTTGAAGAGAAAAACTTTTTGGGCTCGGGGCTGGCCGGAAGGCAAGCCCCTGGCAATCCTGTTCACTTTTGTCTTAGGTACTTCACAGGTCTCTCCCTGCCAATTCCCCCAGCAACCAGGATAATGGAAGAAATTGTGTGGTTTTTAGGCCCTGGCTTGGCTGGGCACTTGCCAGACCTGGCAGTTAACTGTTGTGTGCCAGGATAATACAGTCAGCATAGCAGATGCCATTTCTTGAGGGTCCGTGAGGTGTCAGCTGGTTGGTCTTTGGCATTGGCAGTCCATGTAAAACCTGAGAGGTGTATATTATGATCCTATACCACAGATGAAGAAATGAGGTCCAAAGAGATGAGACCCCTTGTGTGGGCCACTCTGAATTCAAGTTTTCTCAACAACCTCCTGGCTTGGTAAAAAAATGAAATGCATATGTATAGTGAGCCTAGTCCCACTGCTGGGTCATGCAAAAGGTCCAAAAATGTTAGCCATTATTAATTGCTATCATTACCAGGCTCACTCAACAAATGACAGAGCCAAGAGTCCACACGTCTGGTATCCATGTTCCACCAAGTGTTAATAAAAGCTAAGTCCCCAGAGCAGGCACGCTTGGCACTGCTGAGATTTGGGGCCCAAGTCATCCTCTTGGGTGGGGCCATCCTGGGCACTGCAGGACGTTGAGCAGTATCCCTGGCCTCCCGCCACTAGATGCCAGTACTGCCTCCCCTCCCGACATTGCCCCCAGTTCCCTGGGGAGCACAGTCCCCACCTCCATTCCCTGGTTGAGAAGCACTGCTCTGTCATGTTATATATTCATGTTACTATAATCATGTTGCTAATGTCGAGTAATTTCAGTGCAAATATAAATACTGCCTCTAATACTCTTTGACCTGGGAACTTCCTTTTGCTACTCTGGTTTACTGATGAGGAAAATTAGCTTCAGAGAAATTCAATAAATTGCCTAAGCTGAGCAGAGTCAAACCCATTTGTCAGCTACCTTGGAATCTATGTGTAGAATTCTTGACAAAGTTTTTAAAGTGTGATAATGGCATTTTTAGATTTTTAACGAGTCTTTATCTTTTGGGGACATCCTATATATATTTATTTATTTATTTATTTATTTATAGAATGATAATATATATAGCAAGACTAGGGTTTGCTTAGGAATAATAATCCCAGATGGCAAAGAGGATGGGGGTAAGGTTGGCTAGAGGGTGATGGTGGTCAGGGCTGGGACTACTGGTGGGTCTTGATATGATTCTGCCTTTGTGTTTGAAATTCTCCATAGTAAAAGTGCAAAATACTCTTCCATCTGTGTTCTTAGAGAACAGTCGTGAATATTTTGAGTTGTGTAGGGGCTGAGCCCGAGGCCAGGGGATTTCCATACTTCGTCTGCCATCCCCGAACCTCAAACATTATAATCCCCACATTACAGAACAGAAATCTAGGGTGGGAGATGTTAATAAACCAAATAACACGCAGCCTGGAAAGAGGTGCCCACGTTGAACATGCGCGGGGAAGCAGCGCCCCCTGGCGGCCAGCGCAGGAGCTGTCACGTGAATGAGCAGAAGTCGCTGTAACCTGGAGTGGGGTAGGAGAGGGAGGCCACCGAGAGGTCGTCCTGGGGCATAACATTTAGGGAGGGTGACGTCAGAAAAATAAAAACAGCAATAAAGATAATAAATAACATTTGTTTATTTAAAATTGTGGTAAAACGAGAGATTTTAATGCAGTTTTTTAAAAACCAAAATCAATGCAGAAATCTAATTTGCAATAAATGAATATGTTGCCATTTTAAATACAGTGAGGCAAGTGAGGGGAATATGGAAATCAAGGTTGGATCTTGGTTTTGTTTTTATTTTTCCCATCATGGATTTTTTTTGCATTAATGTGGATTTTAAAAAATATTACTTTAGCCCTGACCAATATGGCTCAGCTGGTTAGAGAATCATCCCGCAAAGCAAAGGGCTGCTGGTTGATTTTGGGACAGGGCACATGCCTGGGCTGTGCGTTTGGTCCTGGTCCAGGCACATACAAGAGACAAGCGGTTGGTGTTTCTCTCTCATATTGATGTTTTTCGCTCTCTCTTTCCCCCTCCCTTCCCCTCTCTCTAAAAATAAGCATATAGCCCTGGCTGGTAGCACAGTGGATAAGGCGCCAGCCTGCGAACCTAAAGGTCGCAGGTTCAATTCCCAGCCAGGGCACATAACCAGGTTGCAAGCCAGGTCTCCAGTCAGGTCTGTGGCTGGAGGCAGTTGAAATACAACCATACACTGATGTCTCTCTCCCTCTCTCCCTCCCCCACTTTCTAAAAATAATGAAATAAAATCTTTAAAAAAATCATAAAGTTTTTAAAAAATAAAATAAGCATATATATTACTTATTTTTTTTAAAGATTTTATTTATTATTTTCAGAGAGAGGGGAAGGGAGAGAGACATCAATGTATGGTTGCCTTTCACCTGCCTCCAGATCTGGCTGGAGACCTGGCTTGCAACCTGGCCATGTGTCCTGACTGGGAGTCAAACCAGCAACTCCTGAGCTCACAGGCAGGCACCATTCCACTGAGCCACCAGTCAGGGCTAAAATCGTTTTTTTAATTGCATCATTCCAATATATGCATCCATCATCAGTGACATGGCCTTCTCTTCTTTATATATGAGTTCAACTTTCCCCTTCTCATAAAGATAGCAGTCACATTGATTAGGGCCCCACCTCGTGGCCTCAGCTTAATTTGATGACATCTACAAAGATTCTATTTATACATAAGGTCACATTCATAGGTGCTGGAGGTTAGGGCTTCAACATATCTTTTGGGGGAGACTCAATTCACCCATAACAGGTGACTCCATGTCTCTTTTCAACTTCGCTTAACAATCAGCATTTAGTTCTCATCCTCATTTACTATTTGTAGATTTTTTAAAGTGGTGGCAGGTACATAGGTAACCAAAATATAGCACTTGTTTGGTAGATCTTTGTCCTTATTATGCATTCTAGACAACCGCATCCAGATACCAAATAGGATAGTCCTATTTCTTTAGCCAGGCGGCTTTATCGAGGCTGGTGTCAGTGCACACATCTGGAATTCCCATCTCCTGCATGGCAAATTCCTGGATTGCTCTGTGTGCCCAGGGGTCACCTCTCTTGAAACCCACTCCATTGATGTGCTTGTGAATGTGGATGGTGTATCCTCTGGTCACTACCTCATTGATGGATGAACCCTTCTTCTCCTCAGCACCCTTCTTTGCAGCAGCCATCCTGCCAGGCCCAGGTTAGAAAACATCCATGTTTTCTTACTATTTTGCATGACACAATGGAAAGTACATGTAAAACCCTTCAACTGAACATGAAATTCAGACCATCTCTAGGAAAAGTACTTGAACAAATGCTGGAGTCCAACCCAGCCTTTAAAAAAAAAACTAATTAAAAATTTTAAAAGATTTTATTTATTATTTTTAGAGAGAGGAAAGAGAGGGAGGCAGAGAGGGAGAGAAACATCAGTGTATGGTTGCCTTTCATTTGCCTCTAGCTACAGGTCTGGCTGGAGACCTGGCTTGCAACCTGGTTATGTGACCTGACTGGGAACTGAACCAGCAACCTTTGGGTTTGCAGGCCTTCTTCTTCTTCGGGTTCCCCCCCCCTCCCTTTTCAGGGAACACTATTTTTCTTGAAATGTCTGACAAACTATGAGATAAACTTAACTGTCTGACAGAAGTTTTCTCAAAAATGGATAAAATGAGCCTGTCACTTCAAGGAAAACAACTGTCGGTTATTGTTGCCAAGAATAAAATTCGAGCTGTCAAGGGAAAATTAGAATTTTGGGAAACTTGTACCTGCCTCTGTGAGCTTGACTTAAAGGCTTGTCCGATTAGATGGGTGATGATATTGAAGAATTTAATATCATTTAATATGATTTAATATCTCTGATATTAAAAATGAAATGTGACAACTTATGCATAACTCAGTAAACTAATAATTTCCAAATGACCAAAGGATGGTGTCATAATCATTGTACGGGTCCATTCAGAATGCAAGACATGTCAGCAGATTATGTTTTGTTTTCAAATGACCCTTTTTTAAAATTTTGCTTTCCTCTCCTTTTCATTTCTTTTTAAAATTTAATTATTGGGGTGACATTGGTTAATAAAATTATATAAGCAGACCAATAGATTTTAATGGAACCCAGTGTAGTGGGTTAAATGGGGGCTGTTAAAATATGTGGCCACATTTGAACACCCAGAGCCATGAATGTGACCTTATTTGGAAAACGTCTTTGCAGCTATAATTAGTTTAGGGATCTCAACACAAGATCATCCTGGATGGTCACCAATGACAAAGTGTCTTTATAAGACAAGGGGAGAAGAAGACATGGACACAGAGGAGGGGAAGGCTACATGACAAGGGAAACAAGAGAGTGGAGTAATATGTCCACCAGCTGAGGGTCCCCAGGAGCTACCAGAAGCTGGAAGAGGCCAAGAAGTATCCTTCTTCCTGTAGAGAGGAAGGCATGTGCAAATGCCCAAGGGTGAGGGAGGATGTGGCATGTTATAGGAATGCATATTATTTGTGGAGGCTCCATATTATATAAAGATATAAAATTTAGGTATAGGGTATAAAAAAAGAATAAAATGAACATTCACATACCCACCACCTACTAAACTTTTTCTATAAAGGACCAGGAAGTAAATATTTTCAGCTTTTCAGATTAATATCTGCCTTAATTATTCAGCTCTCTCATTGTAGTTCAAAAGGAGCCATAGCAAATACATAAACAAATGGGCATGAATGTGTGCCAATAATGCTTTATTTCTGGACACTAACATTTGAATTTCATGTAATTTCCCCCTTGGTTCACCCACCCCCAAACATTAAAAACTGTTAAAATCATTGTTAGTTCATGCATCATACAAAATCAGGCAACTCTGATCTAGTTAAAGAAGTAGAATATCTCCAACATTTGGAAGCTCCCTGCACCCCACCCAGTTATGTCTCTCTCCCCCACCCCACATGATCTTGCATTTTGTGTTCATCATTCTTTTGATTTGTGTGATAGTTTTACTGTATAAATATACAGGCTAAAATAATATGTCATTAGGTTTATATGTTTTTGGCTTTTGTATAAAGGGGAACCATGCTATAGATATTCTGACACAAGTTGCTTTTTATGCTCAAGGTGGTCTTGAGCTTTTTTTCATGCTATAGTTCGTTCATTTTCGCTGCTGTATGGCAGCCTCTTGTACGACTAGAGAGCAGTTTGTTCATCCTCCTGCCATTGGACATCATTGTTTCCAATGTTTTGTTTTGTTTTTTTCCTCATTGGAACATTCTGGAAGGCTTTGAAGCCATCAGACTGATGGACTAGAAAAGGGACCACCTCCAGCTATTTGTTAGGCAGTTGCCTGTTCTAATGAAAAGCAGTGGATTGTGGCTCAGACAGGAGCACAGATGAGAAAACAGGCTGATTGAGAGTGGTTGGTGATACCACACAGTGTTCATGGGTGTGGAAGGCAGCCTCTAAGATGGCCCTTGGTGATCGCTTCCTCCTGTTTTCCAAATATTCATACTTCCCAGCTTATGTCGATGCTGTGGTCTCCATCTGGAATACTCACCAAGACATTTTCTCTTGGAGTATTTCAAGGCTCCAGACAAATCTTTCTCTTCCAGGAAGCCCTCCTTGACTCTCCATGGCCCCCCTGAGTTCCCATGGCACTTCCCTCCCTCCCTCAGGGCACTCCTTAAGAGCAAGGGATAGGCCTTTGCATCTCTGTTTTCCAAGGACAGATACAATAAGCCTCAGCAAGTGTTCATTGAATTAATTCATGTCTACTGTAATGTTAAAACACTCTCAATATTATTTGTGTCCCCTCAAGTTCATATGTTAAAATCCTAACTCCCAATGTGATAGTATTTGGAGGTAGGCCTTTGGAAAGTGATTGGTGTTAGATTAGATCACGAGAATGGGGCCCTTGTAATGCATGCTCTTATAAAATGGGGAGACAATGAAGGATCTCTCTTTGCTCTATCAGTTGAGGTTACTGTGGAACCCCAGCAAAAGCCTAGCATTATTGAAAGTAGGAAAGGAGGAAGCTTATTTAGAGACCTAGTTAAAGAGAAGCACAGTCGCTCTGCAGGGGACCTCTGCAGGGACAAAGGGATTCCAGGACCCCTAGAGTCCATAGGCCCAGAGCAGAAACCGCCAGCGGAAAAGACTGTTGACCCAAGATATTAGGGCAACCTGACAGCCCGGAGACAGGCCGATTAAGGCCTAAGACCACCTCAGACCCCCCACCCTGATAGTCAATCACTAACTACCATCTTATCTTCTGTGCCCGGGCTCGCTTGCTCTGCTATAAAAAGCCCTCGCTGTAAGTGACAGCGTGGACCTCATGAGATCGAGGTCGCCCCTGTGCAAGTCTGTTGTTTGGCCAATAAATAACATTTTTGAATCCCCGAAAGTCTCCAGCGTTTGGTGTCTCGCTTTTCGTCTGGATATAACAGTTACAAGGAGAAGAAAGCCATGCACAAGCCAGAAAGGGAACACCCATCGGATACCAGACCTACCGACGCCTTGATCTTGAACTTCCTAGCCTCCAGTGTTTAAGCCACACAAACTCTGCTAATGTATTATAGCAGCCTGAAATGTCTAAGACACATGACTGATTATGGTCTGTTTTTATAAAGGAAACATGGACGCATGAGGTATAGTAAGATGCCTGTTTGCAATGTGACACAGAGTCAGATAGAGCTCTCGTGGCTTTACCTGTTTATTTGTACTGTTCACTTTTTCTATGAATTATCATATATTTAGAGTTGAAGAGTCTTAAAAGTCATCCAAGCCCTGGCTGGTAGCACAGTGGTTAAGGCGCCGGCCTGCGAACCCAAAGATCGCAGGTTCGATTCCCCAGCCAGGGCACATAACCAGGTTGCCAACCAGGTCTCCAGTCAGGTCTGTGGCTGGAGGCAGGTGGAAAACAACCATACATTGATGTTTCTCTCCCTCTCTGCCTCTCTCCCTTCCCCTCTTTCTAAAAATAATGAAATAAAATCTTTAAAAAAAAAAAAAAAAAGTCATCCAGTCCAGGTGTTGGCAAACTTTTTCTACAAAAAGACAGTATTTTCAGCTGTGCAGGCCAGGAAGCCTGTTTCCATGACTCAACTCTCCTGTTGTAGGTCGAGAAGGGTACAGGCAATATGTAAACAAAAGAGTATGGCTATGGGCCAATAAAACTTTATTTACAAACACAGGCAGTGGGCCAGATTTGCTGCCTCAGGCCATCAGTTACCTACCATTGACCTAGTCCAACATCTTCATTTAAACAATAGTTCACCCAGAATCACTTGTCAAGTTAGGAGCAAAACCAAAACTCACTCTCAGGCCTGCCAACATCCTGCCTTTGTGCCTTCACTTTGATCTCTCAGTTGGCTTCTATGCTCAATTAGGTGTTCATTTCCTCCACTAATGGAGCTGGGGATTTTTCCAGATGCCTCCAGGTACCAACCTGAAAGTGCAAGGTAAACACAGTTACAACCACCCGCACCTTTGGTAACTATTGGATGGTGGCCTCACCCTTGCTCAGTACCTGCTCAGCATCAGAGACCCTACTAACCTTTTCCCCTTTGTGTGACTCATGCTTTCCTAAAGAGATTCAGAGAGGCAAAGGGAAAAGAGAAAAGAGAGGCTTGGATTTTAATTCCACTCCTTAGCTCTCCAAGTTGCTTTGGTCCTGAGCCCAACTTTTTTTCCATAAAATAACTCACCTCAAAGATAGACTGTTTGTAGTACACCTGCTTGGCAAGTTGCAAGTGCTTAAGAGAAATTTCTATGTTCATTCATGATCTGGATTTGCTTATGAAGCATGGTGGGTACCTTCTAAGGTGTTCCCTGTGGATCCCTAGCATTGAGAGTAGGGGCCCAGGGATTTGCTTCTAAGGAATAGTCTACAACAAAATTGAGGGGATGTGGGCCCTCAAAGAATTAAATAAAGGATTACCATAGGATCCAGAAATTTTACTGTTCAGTAGATAGCCAAAAGAACAGTAAGCAGGGTCTCAAATACATAATTGCACACCCATGTTCATAGAGCAATATTCACAACCTGAAAGGCAGAAGCAGCCCAAGAGTCCATCGACTGGTAAATGATAAACAAATATGTGTACCCACACAAGGGAACATAATTCAGTCTTAAAAAGGAAGGAGATTCTGACACATGCTGTAACATGGATGAACCTTGAGGACATTAGGCGGAGTGAAATAAGTCCATCAGAAAAGGACAACTACTATATGATTCCACTTATATTAGGTTCCTAGAAGAGTCAAATTCACAGAGACAGAAAGCGGAAGAGTGGGTATCAGGGGCTGGGGAGGCAAAGGAGGAGTTAGGGTTTCATGTTTGTAGTTACAGTTTGCAAGATGAAAAGAGTTCTGGAGCGGGACAGTGGGGATGATTGTGCAACAAGGTGAAGGTACTTCACATCACCGGATTGTGTATGTTTAGAAATGGTGAAGGTGTGAATTTTATGGTGTGTATTTTCCAATAATAATAAAAGGACCTTTCTCTCAGTTCATGACCAAAGCAGGTACTGAGCACGACTGCTGCAGCTAAAATTAGGCAGGACTTGAGAGCCAGCCTTCAGTTCTTCACCTGCAGGGGCGCGCAGGGTCAGCCTGCCCCACCCATCATCGCTAACCAGCCTGCCAGGGCCCTGCCCACCCTCTTCCCAAAATAGGCATGGAGGCTATTTTGGGACAGTCTGTCCTCTCATAAAATGAGATCTCAGAACATTTGTGCTGGAAGGCAGGGAGCCAGCTTAGAGCCAGCATCCACCAGTTGCTACTTGAGCCCAAGCAGAAGTGCTTGAAAGTACTCACCAAACTGGGGGGTTGTAATTCGACCCAGACCTCCTGCTGGGGCCAAAGGCTTTCCAGCCACTCCATAGCCTTAGGAGGAAATTGAGGCCCGAAGAAGCGGATTTACCTGCCCAATGCCACACACTTCTCAGGTGAAAAGCCAGGATGTAAACCAATCTGAGAAACTCCAACACTCTGTTTCAACCTTTTCATTTTAGATTAAAGTAGAATTCTCAGCATTCAGTTCTGTGAGTGTTGACAAAGACGTAGGTATGGATTCCCTGCTACAATCAAGACACAGAACTGTTCTATCTCCCCTCCCAAATTTCCTGGGCCCCTTTTCAGACCAGCTCTCCTCCAGCCCCTGGCTCCCACTAACCTGTTCTTTGTTTCTATAATTTTGCCTTTCCTGAAACATCATTTAGTGGGAGCCCACAGGATATAGTGTCTGGCTTCTTCCATTTAGCAAGCACATTTGAGATTCGTTTATTCACTTGGCTGTATCAGAAGTTTGTTCTTTTTTATTACTGAGTAGTATTCCATTGCATGATGAGCCCAATGTACTATGTTTATTCACTCACCAGCTGATGGGCATTTGGGATGCTTCCAGCTTTTGGTGGTTACCATAATTAGCTTGCTTTAAACATTTTTTTAAAATATTTTATTTCTTTCTTTCTTATCTTTGTGTTTTTTTTAGAGTGAGGGGAAGGGAGAGAGGCAGAGAGAGAGAAGCATCAATGTATGGTAGTATCAATGGTTGCCTTTCACCTGCCTCCAGCTACCGACCTGGTTTGCAACCTGGTTATGTGCTCTGACTGGGGACTTGAACCAGCGACCTTTGGGTTTGCAGGCTGGTGCCTTATCCACTGAGCCACCAGCCAGGGCTTTAAACATTTTTTTATGTGAACATGAGTCTGTGTTTCACTTAGAAATGTGATTGGTGTGTTATATGGTAAGTAATGTTTAATTTCATTAGAAACTGCCCAACTGTTTTCCACCAGCATTATGGGAGTGTTCCAGTTACTCCAAATCTTTAGCACACCTGGCATTCTTAGTTTTAAAAAAAATATTATTTTATTCATTTATTTGAGAGAGGGGAAGGGAAAGAGAAACACCAATGTGTGAGAAAAACAACCATCGGTTGCCTCTCCCATGCCCCCAACTGGGGACCTGGCCCACAACTCAGGCATGTGCCCTGACTGGGAATCAAACCAGCAACCTTTCCATTTTCAGGACAACACCCAACCCACGGAGCCATACCAGCCATGACAGTTATTTTTATGTTATCCATTCTGAGCAGTATTGTATTAGTTCGTAGGGCTGCCATCACAAAACACTGGGTGGCTTAAACAACAGAAATTTATTTTCTTACTGTTCTGGCACCTAGAAGTCCAAGATCAAGGTGTTGGTAGGGTTGGTCTCTTCTGTGACCTCTCCCTGCGACCAGTAGACAACCAACTTCCCCGTGTCCTCCCCTAGCCTTCCTGCTGTGTCTGTGTCCTATCCCCTCTTTTTATAAGGATACTAATTATATTGAATTAGGGTCCACCCTAGAGACCTCATTGTAAACTAATCACTTATTTGAAGACCTTATCTCCAAATATTGTTACATTCTGAGTTATTACAGCTTAAGAGTTCAACTTACATATTTTGAGGATAACACAATTCAACCCATGACAAATATTTCATTGTGGTTTTAATCTGTATTTCCCATGATTACTTGTGGTGAACTGTCCAAAGCTTTTGCTTAACTTTTTGTTTTACTTTTTACTGAAGATTTTTTCCCAACTTGATTGAGGTACTGTAGCCAAACAGTTAACTATTCATATTAATAAACATACAATTTGAAAGACTGTGACATATATAGACCCATGAAGCCATTACCACAATCAGGATGGTGAGAACATCCATCTGCCAGTACCCATGTGCTTTAAAAAAAATTTTTTTTTTGTGAGAGAGGAGGAGGAGGAGGAGGAGGAGAGAGAGAGAGAGAGAGAAATACTAATTTATTGTTCCACTTATTTATGTATCCCTTGGTTGATTTTTGTATGTGCCCTTACCAGGGACCGAACCCACAACCTTGGTGTATCAGAACAACACTTTAATCAACTGACCTACCTGGCCATCCCTCCCACCCACCTCCTCCTCCTCCTCCTCATCTCCCCAAGCACCCATTAATCAGATTTCTGTTTCTAGAATTTTGTATAAAGGGGATCAGGCAGTATGCATTATTTTTGGATGGCTTTTTTTCACTCATCACAGTGCATTTGAAGTTCACTCACCTGTTGCATTTGGTTCCTTTTTATTGTTCAGCAGTATTTCATTGGATAGGTCAGCTATTCAGCCATTCACCATTTTGGGGCATTTCTTTCCAGTTGGGGGCTATTATAAACAAAGCTAAGAATTCTCATGGGCATGTTTTTGGGTGGACACACTTTCAATTCTCTTGGGCAAATATCTAAAAGAGGAATGCTACGTCATATGGTATGTGCATGTTTAACTTTTTAAGAAACTGCTGAACTATTTTCTAAAGGGGCTGTGCTGCCCATTGTGTATGAATTTTCAGTTTCATCTTCACAGGCATTTAGTATGGATCAATCTTCTTAATTTTAGCCCTCCCCTGGGTGTGCAGTGATACCTTCCCACCCATTTCCCTGATGGCCAACGATGCTGAACGTCTTTTTGTGTGCTTATTTCTATGCCACCTGTATATTCTCTGTGCCAAAGTGTCCACTCAAATCCTTTGCTCTTTTTTAAATTGGGCTGTTGATTTTCTTATATTTATTGAGTTTTGAGAATTCTTCATATATATTTGGATACAATTCTTTTTTTAAAAAAAGATTTTATTTATTTTAAAGAGGGACCGGGAGGGAGAAGGAGAGGGAGAGAAACATCATTTCAACCAGGGACTGAACCTGTAACCCAGGCATGTGCCCTGACTGGGAATTGAACCAGCAACCTTTTGCTTTGCAGGATGATGCCCAGTCAACTGAACTACACTGATCAGGACTGGCCACGCCTCCCTTCTCAAGAAGTAAACAAGCTTGGAAAAGGGGAGGCCCCATGATGTTTTGGTTGCAGAACAAGAATTTGAACCCAGGGGTGCTTAATCCCAAATCCCACAGACCACACCCACGGTCACCATCTCCTATTGTTCATCAAGGGCTGTCACAAGCCTCATTCCCTTGGAAACTCTGAGCATCTCTAAGAAAAAAGCAGAAGTGACTTGGACAAGCCAACAAGGTTCTCTCACAACAGATATGTTTGCTGACCCTTCATGCTGAGCCTTGATGAACATGCAAGAGGATGAATTCATGGCCTTAAGCTTCATGGCCCTCCCAGCTCCCAAGTATCAGCAGATCAAGGCACTTTCCCAATAGCTGGCCAACACCTGGGACACCGATAATCCCAAACCAATCTCAAAGCAGCTACAGACTAATACCCTGAGCACACCGAGCGCTCATGTGCAGAGGGCAGCCTCAAGCTGGCCTGGGCTGGGCCCAAACACCACCTGAGACTGGCCATGCTGAACCCACCCACCCCTGTCAGACACCCTGGTGACCTAGGATGAGATGAAGATAGCTGGGAGGGGCCTTCAGCTACCACCCCGCTTGCTCACCCAGAAGCAAGTTCTCAGCCTGCCCAGCAGTGGCACAAGTCAGCAGAGTTGGCAGCAACGTGTTTGTTGAGTGACTGAATGAGCAGTAATGAAGGACACTGGCATGAGGGAGGTTTGATGCTTCCAGTGCCCAACAGCGAGTGCTTGGAGCTCCCGGCAGAGCTGGATCTTGGAACCCCCACCCTCTCAGCTGCATTTCTTGGGATTAGGGGTAGCCCAAAGCCAAGGATCAGAACAAGCCTTTCCCACCCTCCAAGCTCCAAGCGTCTGCTGAAGGCCTCCTTCACCCCAGGTAACTTGTGGGGGTCTCCAGTCCACAAATACAAATGATCTAAAGTGCAAAACTGTTCTCAAGCACAGTCAACACCTGGCATGGGCTCTCCTCCTGACTGCACGGTGCTTCTGAGCTATAAGGCTGGTTCATGTCCACCCTCACATCAGCCCTTGTGTACAGAGGAGGGCCACGGGACCCCATTACAGAAGTGGGGAATGCAAGGCTCAGAGAAGGAGGCATCTTGCCCAGGAACACCCAGGAGGAATCAGCAAGACATGAAAATCATAGCAGCTGCCTCACAGGAGGTACTTAGGAATCACCCATCAAACGAATGAGTCTCAGTGCTGCTTGAAATTTGGAGTCAAAACATAATTTTAGAGAGGAAATAATAGAACCAAGACTATAACTGCCAATGTTTCTAGCTAGAGCCATTGCCAGAGCCATTGCACCCCCCCAAAAATCTGACTCTACAGGGATCCCACAGAAAGGGATCCCCATTCCTACAGATGCCCTTCACCCCATATCTCATCTAACCCCTCACATCAGGCCTGGAGGTTGCGCTAATGGCCCCAGGCAGATGGGGAAGCTGAGGCCTCAAGAGGAGACAAATGAGCCCAGGATACCTCCCCACCCCGACTCCGAGGGTTTTGGGTGTACATCTTCTCCCCAGCACCCCACAGGCCTACTGGGCCACCCCCTTAATCTGCCTTCTTGGTCTTCTTCTTCCTTGAACCCTCACTCAGCTCCTCCTTGGACTTGGCGACCATGGGTGAGTGTGGGGAGCTGGGCCCACTGCCACCATGGGACCCTCCATGGGCCCCACCATGGTTGTCATGATGATGGTCACCCCCCAATGCTGTCCCAAACAGCACAGGACAGATGTAGCCTTCCAGAACATCAAAAGGGGAGCTGTGGGAGTGAGTGGCTGTCAGGAACACCTGAGGAGGGGTGGAAGGGGGACAGGGAGAGAGACAGAGCCAGAGGAAGATGGAGAGAGAAAGCAAAGATGAGGGTGGAGAGGGGGGAGAATGTCAGCAAGGTCAAGGTCAGAGGTAGCTCAGACCCAGCCTTCTAGCTGCACACACCCCACCCCAGGAGGGTGACCAACTGTCCTGGGACATGGGGCTTTTGGTGCTAAAACCAAGACAGTGCTGGGCTCACCAGGGCAGTTGGCCACTCTCCCAAGAAGTACTCCCAACACCTTGGCTCAAGGAGGGGCTGTTCTTGGCCTGGAGTTGCTCATTCCCTTTTGATGGCTCATGTTCCTGTCCCAGGGAGCCAACTGCTGAGCTTCCCACATCCACAGGGTCAGAGGAAAATGCAACCCTCCTGGAGGATGGGGTGACTCCACCTCAAGGCCTGATGATCAGGCCAGCACCATTGTTGGTCTAGCCCATGTCAGCATTCTGAGGGTGCCTTCCCTCTTATCCCTCTGCTTTCCCTCTGCTTATCCCTCTGCTTTCCACCCCTAAGGCGCACAGCCCCAAACAGACCCTGCACGCTCCTGGCCCCATCTTGGCCTTTGCGTAGACTGGGCCCTCTGCTGGAGAGGACTTGTTCCCTCACTCCCATTCCCACGATCAAGGCGCTGCTCTTCTCAGACCCTCCTCCATGCATGGACCCACTGGCAATTCCCACCCTCCTTCTCACTTAGGGCTCTCCTCTCCTGGCCACCAGATGCTGTGAGTCCCAGGCCCCAGCCCAGGAGGTGTGGTTGGGCATGGGTCAGGACAGGAAGGCTTACCTTACAGGACACCATGAACATGGTGAAGATAAAGATGAGGCTGGCTTTGGACACTGGGAGCCAGCGGGTCTGCTGGAGGGTGAAGAGTATAGCTCCGTACAGGCTGGCCTTGGTGGGGCTGGAGGGGACAACCATGGTTACAGAAGCATGGCAGGTCTCGAGCCTTTGAATCTGTCCCAGACCCCCTTCTCCAACTGCCCCCAGCCAGGCCCAGCTCCTACTGGCTTCTGAGTGAAATGGGGAGATGCCCACATGGCACGGAGGAGGTGGTGTCTCTCTGTGCAGTGAAGGGTTAACTTGACTCAGAGAGAGCTCTGGCCTTTGGCCTTGGATTCCAGGAGGTGCCCTCTAAGCCTTGGAAATGTTCTATGTGACAGGAGTCTTTGTTTACTTGGGGACTTTGGGCCACACCAGATAGTAATGGTGTGATTTAGGGTAGGTCTTGGGCCATGTAGTCTCAGCTCAACCACTGGAGTTGCTGGAGGCTGAGACCAGTCATGCAAATGGTCGGCTATGCCTGTGTCACTGAGAGCCCGTAAAAACCCTGGACACCAGAGCTCGGAGAATTTTGGTGGTGGGCTGTCCTCAATAGCCCATGGCACATAGGCACACAGATGCTGGGAGAAACAGGCA
Source organism: Noctilio leporinus (assembly GCA_004026585.1). NCBI lineage: Eukaryota > Metazoa > Chordata > Mammalia > Chiroptera > Noctilionidae > Noctilio > Noctilio leporinus. The sequence continues at coordinate 79,536 of PVIW01004023.1, read as the reverse complement.
CCATCCACACAGTTGCACTAAAAGGGGACCAGAAGCTTACGCCTGGTCGCTCTTGGATGCTGTCCCACGTGCATCTTACCTTCGCTCATTTTAACCTGTATCCGTTCCCTGTAATAAACTGTAACCCTGCGTGAAAGGGCTTTGCCGAGTTCTTTGAGTCCTTCTAGAGAATCATCGAACCTGAGGGTGGTCTTAGGGACCCCAAACAGCACATTCCCCCAGCAGGTGGGATTACATCACACAATTGTTCTTAACTTTCCTTTTCTTCCTTGCAGGCTAGGTTTCTAAGATTTTAACTTGTTGCAAGGGACAGGCCCAGAACTTCTGTTCTTGATGTCTGTCACTCATTGCATGTACTTAAACATGATAACTCTAGCTGACATTTCCAAAGCACTCACCAGGTACCAGGGCTGGGTGTTATGTCTGTGACTCCAAGGAACCTTCCCTGTCAGCTGGTGGAGCCCAAGCACAATCTGAGAGTGGAAACCCCTTACCTGCTTAGTAGCAGGCATGCAACGACCTGGGCCCATTTTTCTGTCAGTGAATTGAGGGTGGAAACAGACTTCTTGGGGGGATGGAATGAGATAAAACCACACTTCCCAAAGTGTAAAGCAAGAGGTAATTTTCACTGGTCTATGGGGAAGCCTTTTAATTTTATCATATTTTAATGGCTATAGTTTTACTTATTTTAGATTGGGAGAAAACTGAACTAGCCCAAATCTCTGAAGTCTTTAAAAAATGTGTTAGGCTAACATGCAGTGTGGGAGTCTGGGTTGGGGCCAGGATGTTGCCATTTGGCTCTGCTCCCTATTCTCCACTTTTAGCTTCAGCCATGTTCCCCACCCACACTCCATGCCCCATGCTCCCCACCCACCTCTGTGGCCCTCCCCTGCAGAACCAGGCAGAATTGTTTTCTTTTCTGACTTGATGGTTGACAGAGGTGATGGCCTCTGTCCAGAGGTTCCTTCTTTGCCAGAAAACTCCTATTCACTCTTCAAAACCCAAACCAAGAATCTGATCTCCCGTATCTCTGCCTGCCCTCGCCCACTAGGCAGTTACACTTTTCTCTCTGGGTTTCCCCAGACATGTCCTGTGGAAGCTCTGGAAGGCAGAATCAAGAGCTGAGACCTCCAAGTTACCAGAAGTATCCAGCCCAGGGTCAGGCCCAGGGGGCACAGGAGGAACAGGGGAGGAGGATGGGGTAACTCACAAGGACATGTGCAAGATCTCGTTGGTCTCTGGCTTCCAGACCCCTCGAAGCAGCTGCTCAAAGTTGGACATGAGGGCGACACCAGAGCCTGCAAAACAGGGCGCTTCTGAACCAGCCCACCACCCCTAGCTTTCTCCTTGGCTGAATTCCTACCAAAGCAGACTGTCTGTTCCCAGAATCCTATCCAGGGGGAAAATGAGCCTGGGGTGTAGGATGATCAGTTGCAGGTGAGGAAACATGCTCAGAGTGGGCAGAGTTGCTGAAGGTCACACAGCACATTTGGAGCGAAACAAGCCTGAAGGAATGGAGCTACTATCCCACAGGAAAGGCTTGGACAACCTGGGCTGTCTACTCTGCTGTTCCCAGTCCAGGACCTGAGCTGCGCATGAGGCTTACAGAGGACCCCCTCCCCCAACCCTTAGCCTCTCCCTCTGGGCTCTCAATCTTTCTCAAGCCACTTGCCCTCTGGGAAACATGCTATAGCCCAGGGAATCAGTACAGGTTCCCTGCAGAGAAAATACAGAGACCCATGTGGAGACATAATGGTTAAATTTCAAGGAAGAATCTTCCTATGTATCCTGAATGCACTCGCTAAAGAGGCTTGGATGCCCTCTCCAGGGGCAGCTGTGTAACTGGGTCCCCGACATGTACCCCTACACCAGGGGTTCACAACTGGGGGGATTGTGCCTCCCAAGGAGATGTTTGGCAATGGCTGGAGACATTTTTAGTTGTCACAACTGGGGAGGAGGGGGTGCTGCTGGTGGGTGGAGGCCAGGGATGCTGCTCAACACCTGACATTCATAAAGTGGCCCCGACCACAGAGAATGACCCAGCCCAAGGTCAGTAGTGCAAGGTCAATTGAGGAACCCCGATTGAGGCATCAGCTGTCATTTACCTTGGATAGTTAAATTCTGGAAGAATCTTTTCATCTGCCCTAAGGTGTCAATAATGGGGACTCTGTACTCCTGCAGGGGTCCTGATAACCCTTAGCCCACAGCCATGGCTGTGCCAGCGGGGGTGCCCAATATGTAACATGAGTAGTTCTCAACTGGGGTGATTTTCCATCATCATCATCATCATCATGGTCCCATTTACCTTTGACCCAGCCAGTGGCAATCATGACGAACCACCCATGATGGTAGTGGTGATGCGCGTGGTGGATGCCCACAGCAATTTTGCGGACTCTCACCACCTCCTTCATGGCCACAAAGATGAGTTTCACAGGCAGGAAACAGACGCACTTGTAAAAGAGGTCCATGGGGCAGAAGAAAATCAGGTACCTTTGGGGAGAGGATGACACCAAGCATCAGGGGGAGACCAATTCTAGGGACCCCTGGGAAGCAGGCTGTAACCAAATCCCTCTTCCTCATGTATCTGGATCATGGCAGCACGGAGCCAGAGGGTGCTGCCTTTACAGCCACTGTGGAGGTCGTGCTGCTGGGTGGCAGTTCCTCCAACCTCCCACTTCCCTAATGGGTGTGTCACCTTCCCTGCAAGCTCCGCTCCCAAACACCCTGCCAGCCTGGCCACGCTTACCAGACAGCTGAGGCCAGCAGGACACTGGAGTTGTTGCTGAAGTAGTCGATTAGGGGCTCCCCGAGGAGCAGATCAGCCAGGATGTAACTTCCGAAGCAGTGCAGCATGGCGCAAAGCCAGGACGCCAGGGGGTGGCGCCGGGACAGCTCCACGGCTCCTGGGCCGGGGTGGGGTGGGGGAGGAAGGTGGAAATCATAAACTATTTATCTTTTTGTGATTGGTTTATTTCATGTAGCATAATGTCCTCAAGGTTTATCCATGTTGTAGCATGTGGCAGAATTTCCTTCCTTTTTAAGGCTAAATAATATTCCAGACAAATGCAGAAAAGGGGCTGTGAGTTTAACTGTGGCATTCATAAAGATATATTGAGCCCTGGCTGATGGGGCTCAGTGGATTGAGTGTCAACCTGTGAATTGAAAGATTGCTGGCTCAATTCCCAGGCAGGGCCCAAGCCTGGGTTGTGGGCCAGATCCTCAATTTGGGGGCGTGTGAGAGGCAACTGATCGATGTAGCACTCGCACAGCAATGTTTCTCTCCCTTTCTTTTTCGGTCTCCCCCTTCTCTAAAAATATGTAAGTAAAATCTTTCATTTTAAGTTAAAAAAGATATATTGACGTCCCAACCCCTGGTACCTGTGAATGTGACACCTTTTGGAAATAAGGCCTTTTATAGAGGTAATTAGATTAAGACAAGGTCATTAGGATGGGCTCCAATCCAATGCCTGCTGTCCCTCTAAAGAGAAGAGGTGAGGGAGGGCGTTGTGAACACGGAGGCGGAGGCAGCAGTGCTGCAACCAGGAGCCACGCGGCAGCAAGGATGCTGGCCATCTCCCGAAAATAGGAAGAGCCTGGAACGATTCCTCTCTAGAGCCACTGGAGAGAGCAAGGCCCATTGGCACCTTGATTTTGGACTTCCTGGCTTCTAGAACTGTGAGACAGTACATTTGTTTTTTTAAGTCACCTACTTTGTGGTACTTTGTTGCATGAACCTCAAGCACTTCATACAGAAGGCCATGGGAGGATAGAAGCAGAGATGGACGCAATGTATCTCCAAGCCAAGGAAAGCCAAGGGTTGCTAGCAATATCAGAAGTCAGAGGAGAGAGGCTTGGAAGGATCTTCCCTGACAGCCTCCAAAAGGAACCAGTTTGCTGACAGCTTGACCTTGGACTTCTGTGAGTCCAAGAACTGTGAAAGAATAAATTCCTATTTGACCACAGATAACTGAAACTACAGAAAAGAAAAATCTCGAATCAGGTGGTGTGGGGGGACTACTGGAGTTATAGATACATGTGCATGGTGAAGGTATAAATACAGGGATGGGAACAACATAGGCTGATTTTAGAGTGGTGGTCACATCTAAAGAGGGAGAGAGGGTAACAGGCAGGGTTGGATGTGTCTGTCACTATATTAAAAAAAAAACCAAACAGATCTGAAGCAAATCTATGTTCACATCAGTTAATTCTGACTGGAGGGGACAGAGGTAACTGTGATATATATTCTGTGTGTTTAAAAGCAGATAAGCAGGAAGGACATGGGTTGTTCTCCTGCCTCACTGCACCAGGTTCCACAGTCTGTACTGAGCCTCCTTGTGGGGTCCTTACTGCCTGCCCCCTTACTGATGGTCATGGACGGGGCTCCAGGAGCAGGAGGTCTCACCATCTTGGTTGGGCAATGGAATGTGCCATGCTATTCTACTCTCAGGAATCCACTAGTAAGTTCCAGAAGACTCTTAAAAGTTCATGTTCACAGCAGCACCATTCACAATCACCAAAAGGCAGAAACAACTCCAGTGCCCACCAAATGATGGGTACCAAATGTGACACAGCCACACAATGGAACATTATTCAGCCTAAAAAAGGAATGAAGTCCCTATTGAGGTGCTCACTTTGTTACTATTCACTATAGTAAACCTGAAACTAATGTAATATTGTATGGCAACTGCAATTGGAAAACAAATTAATTTTTTAAAATAATGACATCTTGATAGATACCACAACATGGATGCACCTTGAAAACATGGTAAGTGAAAGAAGCCAGACACAAAAGGACATATATTGTATGATTCTATTTATATGAGATGTCCAGAACAGACAAATCCGTAGAGACAGAAAGCAGATTAGTGGTTGCCAGGGGCTGGGGGAGGGGTCATGCAGAGTGACTACTAATAGGGACAAGGTCTCCTTCTGGGGCAATGAAAATGTTTTAGAACTTATGTATTACATGCAGGTAGGATTACATAGTATGGCCCTTGGTATTTGTCTCTTTCACTGAGCACAATATTTTCAAGAGTAGTATTCATTTTTGCTGTTGTATAGCATTCCGTTATGGAAATAGATGACAAATTCTTTATCTGTTCTCTTGCTATACATTTATACTCAGAAAGCATGCCTAATAAAAGCTGTTTTAGAGTAAGTCATCAACACACTCCCTTTTCTCTTTGCCATCTCCACCAACTAACCATGTGCTCTTAGACAAACTATTTTTTCTCTCTCTGGAGCCCTTTCCTTCAGTAAATGCAAGCCCTTAATCCCTTCTTTGCCCAACTCCTAACAATGGCTGGAATTGAACTCTACCCCTCAGTCTCACCAAGCACCAACTGCACCTTCTCCCTGCCCTCGGGTTGTCTAAAGTTGCAGCATTTACGAAGGGCCTACAGGACTGAAGAAAGCAGAGTGCTCTCTTCTCACAGTGCTGCCAGCTAAGCGATAATCCTTCAGAGCAGCTGGTGGGTTCTGCAGGGACTGGATCAGATGAGGCACCCATGTTTTGCAGAAATGGATACCTCTGTATTTAAAAATAACCCCCAGGGGTTGAATTCTTTCCAGGGTCTTTCTTGTACCCTCTGGGGCTATCCCAAGGACTGAGACTGGGGAGTTGGGGTGGGAGCCTGGGTTTTGCAGGATTAATGTGGGCTCCATGTTTGCACCAGGGGTGAGTCCTGATTTAAGAAAAAGGTCACATGCCTGGGTTTTTGGCTCTGCTGCTCACTCACATCTGGCCTTGGGCAACTGACCGCTCCCTTACCAACCTCAGTTTCCTCTGTTGTTAAAAGAGAATGAAAGTACCCCCTTCACTGAGTTGTAGTAATGACTCAAGACAGAGTATATTATAATCATTATGCTTCTTACCATTGTTACTACCCTTCTGGCAATCCTGGAAAGACAGGAAATCTCCCCATTGCCACTAATGGGAAGACTGAGGCTTCTGGAGACAACCCACAGCAAGGCAAAGGCTAAGAAATTGTCCCCTGGCTCCTTCCCTTTGTCACAATACTTGGTTTGGGTGTAGCACCTGGAAGCAGCAGAATATAGGGTTCAACCCCAGGTGTGCCACCGCAGTTCTCCTCTCTCCCCACTTCAATTCGCTCATGTGTATAATAGGGGTGCTGTCTAGAGTGACTGACTACCTGGGACTTAGGAGTTCCTGGGACATAGGACTTTGGGTTCTTGCCTTAGGCAAGCCTGTGAGGATGAAAAGAAATTGCATAACTCACAGCAATTATGTGAGTTATTGCTGGGACTGAACTGAAATGGAAAGTACCTGTGGGTGCAAATTTTAGTGGATGAACTTATAAAAATCGGCTCTGCCTCAAGAGGGAGGAGAAACTCCCAAACAGGTCCTGAGTTCTAGCCTTATGGGCTCCATAGCATTCTCTCTCCAGGGGTCAGCTGTGGATAGCAGGGAAGTGTTAGAAGGTTCCTCAGGGCATTTTCAGCATTGCCCCTCCTTTAGTGCCATTTCCTCTGAGGTCTACATGAGGTAAACTGACAGTCTCTCAGGGACTCTAAATACTCTCTTTGAGCACAGCTCTCTGCCTCAGTTTCCATCCCTGTGGAAGGAGTTGGTAGTCTCTGCCTTGCAAGGTTGCGGGATGAGCAGCACCCCATTCTCAAAAAAGCTTACAGTTCAAACCAGAGATCAAAGAAGTGTTCTCTTAGCCCACGAAGAATATTTAAAATGTTCAAACCAATACCGAGCTGTTCTTCAATGGTGTAATAATTAAATTGTGGTACAGCCATACCATGGAGTATTATTTAACACTAAAAAGAAATCAGCTATCTAGCCACAAAAGGACATGGAGGAAACTTAAATGAATATTGTTCAGTGAAAGGAGCCAGTCAACTCTATGACATTCCGGAAAAGGTAGAACTATGGAGACAGTAAAGAGATTTGGGGGCGGTGGGAGTTCAGGGTTGGGGGTAAGGGAGAGTGATGAAGAGGTGGAGCACAGGGGATTTTTAGGGCAGTGAACCTATTCTGTATAATACCATATGGTGAATACATTTGTCAAAATTCATAAATGCACAACACCGAAGATTCCTAATGTAAACTATAGACTGATTGATAATAATGTTGACCATCCATGATAATGGTTACATGACAACACTGTGGATAATAATGTTGGTTCATTGATTGTAACAAACGTATCCCTCTGGTGAAGAATGCTGATGGTAGGGATGGCTGTGTGTGTGCGATGGGGGTGGTAAGTATATATAAAAACCATAGTTTCAGCTAAATTTTGCTCTGGATCTAAAATAGTTCCAAAGAAAATGAAGTTTATTAATTAAAAAAAGAAAAGGTAAAATGTATTCTAACAGCCAAGCCAGATTTCCAGCTTCCCTTGAAAAACCAGTTCTGGTGGCTCCAGCCCCAACCAGGTGGAGATGAGCCTGGCTGGTTTATCGCTCCCCGTGCATCACCATTGATCAGTCTAGGTCAATGGTTCTCAACTTGGAGCAAAAATCTGGGACACTGGCAATGTAGGTGGACATTTTTGGTTGTCACAATGGGATGTGCTACCAATATCCAGCGAATGGAGGCCAAGAACATTGCAAAACATCCTGAAATGCACAGCACTGCCCCGCCACAGAGAATGGTCTGGCCTTAACCATCACTAGTGCCAAGGTTGGGAAACTCTGGTGCAGGGAGCCAGGTCTCATCTGGGAAAGTTTAAAACACTTGAAACTAATATAATACTGTATTGGGTTGGTCAAAAAATTTGTTTAGTTTTTTCCATATGATGGCTCTAGTAGAGCTTAGTTGTCCTTAATTTCATTTGAAACAATTGTGTTACATTGTGACAGCTGTCATATCAGTGTGCATTAAAAAAAAAAAAAAATCAAAATTGGTAAATTTTTATGCAGCTATTTTAATACTGAAGATTGAAGAATATGCACAACATTTTGGTGTATTATGCTTTATTATTTTAGGAAAGGTAAAAATGCAACTGAAATGTAAGAAAAAACATTTGTGCAGTGTATGGGGGAGGTGCTGTGACTGATAGGACATGTGGAAATTGGGAAAGCATTAAAAATGGTTAGTGAAGTTTCTTGGTACTATTGACATTTTAGCCAAATAATTCTTTGCTGTAGGGCTATCATTGGAAGATTAGCAGCACCCCTGGCCTATACTCACTAGAAACTAATAAGGAGAGATAGGCAACATAGTCCAAGTATCCAAATGAATAGTTATTGGTGAAAATTAAAAATATGACTTTTATTTTACAGGAAAAAACTAAATGAACTTTTTTGCCAACTCAATATGTCAACTATAATTGAAAGATACATTTTAGAAAATGTTTAAGTGGTGTGATAAGACAAAATCAGTTTAGCCCTGGCTGATGTGGCTCAGTAGAGTGAATGCTGTCCTGTAAGCTGAAGGGGCACTGGTTCAATTCCCAGTCAGGGCACAAGCCTGGGCTTCAAGCCAGTTCCCCACTTGGGGGGCGGACATGCGAGAGGCTATTGATCAGTATATCTCTTGCACATTGATGTTTCTCTCCTTCTCTTTCTTCCTCCCTGCCCCTCCATCTAAAAATAAATCTTTTTTAAAAAGTAATGATAAAAAAAGCATTTTGTAAAACACATTTTATTGGCAAAAGTATAGGAATAAACACATTTCAACTTTCTCAGTCCAGAAATATAAAATACTGATGCTAGTGCTCGCTTCAGTAGTTCTGATTTAAATAACAGAGGGGTGCTGCCTGAACAAGAGGATTTTTAAAGCTCCCCAGGTGGGTCTAATTTGAGGACTTTTCATGGGTCTGAAAAGTTCTTTGGATGGGTTAAGCTTAAGGTAACCAGGATTGCCATTCATTCATTCCCTCAATCATGCAGCCAGCACCTACATCTTTCTCCTGTCTTCTTGCATAGAGCTGGGGGTCCTGGAAGTGAGCCAGGCCCAACCCCCCAGTCCCATGAATCAGCTCCTGGCTTAACAAGCAGCTCCAGCCTCTTACATTCATCATTTCTCAAACATTAGTGTGCTGAAGGGGATCTTATTCAAATGCAGGTCTGGATAAGGGGTGGGCCTGGCATTCTGCATTTCTTAACCAGCTCCCAGGGGATACAGATGCTGAAGCTCATGGAGGTTTGGTAACTAGCCTGTGCTAGAGGTAGAATCACTCCCAATTTCTTTAAAGGCAGCTTGGCTCTCATCTTCAAGATTGCAGCCTGTGCAGTGGCCCAGGACCCAGTGCTCAGAGGGCTCACATTCAGTTTGCTGTTTTGCCATCACCGTCTGGAAATTCTTAATTTCTGAACAAGAGACTGCAAATTCTGAAGCTGCTTCTGCAATCAGTACATGGATTCTGAGAAGAAACCTTTACCGAGGCTCAGCAGGACCACCAAACTGGGGGTCTAAAAGCTAAACCCAACACCTCCCTTTTCTAAGAGAGAAGCAAGTACTCCTAGTACTCCTAGTAATTCTTGGGGTCAAGCAGACCTGGGTTGGAATCCCAAGGCCAGCATCTACCAACCACAGGCTGGTTGCATATGTAAATTAGCTTAGCCTCCATTTCCTAATTTCCCCAGTTACAAAAGAAGGAGGTTGAACTTGGAAGGGGGTTCTCAGCCTTGACAACAAATAGCAATCACTGGAGGATGGGAACTCCAAACATAAGGATATCAGAGCCCCATTCCCGATATTCTGCCAACCCTAGATATTCTGAATCAATTGGAGGGTTTAAGAGCCCCCAGGAGGCTCTAATGTGCAGCTAGGGGTGAGAGCCATTGAACTCTCTCAACATTGAGGAACCTTCAGGCTCCTGTACTTTCAGTTCAAAGGGCTTACTCTGTGACTCAGAAGGAATGTCCTGACCCCTCCTGCACATTCCCAGCCAGCCTGGAGACTCCTTTTCTCCAGACACCTGTGCCCTACATTCCCAGGAGGCTCCTGCTTCACAGTTTGAGATTTCCCAAAGTGTGCCGGGCTCTGTACTCACCTTGGGACTGGCCTGAGCCACAGGGCTGGAAATACAGCCCCATGGTCCTCCTATGACAATACAGAACTTACTTTGCTTTGCAAAGTAACTGCTCTACAGAAAGGCTTAAAAAAAAAAAAAAGACTCTGGCCTGTGGAATGGCAAGAATAAAATGGAACAAAACTTGGCAAACAGTGTATGACCCTATTTGCATATGTTCATAACTCTGGGGGTATAAATGAAGAGAAGAGAGGTCTGAGAGGGTGACCACCATATCAACTGTGATCCTCTTTTTTCCTTTGTGCTTTTCAGCTTGATTTGAAAATATACAGGAGCACCTATTTTTATAATTAAAAAAAAAAAAAAGGTATTTCCATTATGAGAAGAGAATATAGGGGTGATTTACATCTAAGGGAAAGATATAGTCACAAAGTTTTGGGTGATTGATCTTTTTTCTGAAGCTAAATTCTACTGTCCATTTAGTTTGCTGCATACTAGAATAATTAGAATACTTAGGAGCATGAGTATATGCGGTGAACCTTGTATAAAAATAGAACACATTCTGTGGAGGCCATTTACCCTCATTTTAAAAATGTGTGCGAGTGTGTGTGTGTGTGTGTGTGTGTGTAAATCCTAGAAACTTGGTCTTCTCCTCTGTGATTCTCTATAGGGATCTGGAGCCAGTGGGAGAAGGCCGACTCCAAATTACCCAGCCCCAGGGCCAATTCTGCTCAGTAAGTGGAATAAGTGGAAAGGATGAGGGTCAGGACTGGACGAATTCCAACAGGGAGCACAGATCCAAGCACAGTCTTGCTGAGAGGGAGGGAGGAGAGGTAGCCCCATAGCTGCAGCGGGGAGGGGGCACTGGTGTCACTTTCTCTGAACCTGACCCCAGCACAACCTGCCCTTATATAGACACTCAGCTGCCACCCAGGTTCCCGAGTCAAGGGCAAGGATGGAGGTCACTGCTGTGGGTGGCCAAACCCGCAGCGCCCACCCCCGCCAGCGCCTGCATCCTCGCCACAACCTACACCCCTTGCCCAACTTCATGCGACCCCCCACTACTAGGACCCCTGACCTTCTCTTCCTCCCCCTCCCCAACACCTGTTTCCCCTCCTCTGAACTATCACGTTCCTCTCCTTCCCTCCAGCACCCATCTGCTTCCCTCTTCCCAGTCGTAACAACTCGGGGGCTTCTTCACTCCTTGCTCTACCTTACCTTTCTCCCTCCTGCCCACCCAGGTATGGAACTCCATGATCCCAGCGCTTGTCTGCTCTCCCGAACTGGTCCCGGGAGCTGTTTCTCCAAAGATCTAGGCTTTTCCCCTTCTCCCCCCACCGCCGGGCGACGCCAGCCCCCTCCAAAACCCCGCTCTGGCTCACCTGGCTCATACTTGAGGTAGATGATGGAGACAATGAAGTAGCTGAGGTCAAAGACGGGGAAGAGCGGCACCCGAGAGAAGCTGAGCGCTAGCTCACCCAGGCTCAGAGCTGACAGCAGTTCCATGGCGCGCGCCGGGTCCCACCCCAGCCCCCAGCCCCGCGCGTCCTGCTGCCCGCTGCCCCGCGACTGCGCCCCCGCTGCTGGGCCCGCCTCCACCCGCCAGGCACCGCCCCCAACCTGGCCCCGCGCGAGAGGAGGGGCGCCAGCTGTCATCAGCCATTCTGTCTCTTGGAGCCGGGCCAGTCAGGCGTCCCCTACTTTGTCCCTCCTCTGGGCCATCACGACCCCATTCAGCCCAGAGAGGCGGGGTGCTGACCCCTGTGGTGTAAGTTGGGCTGGAGAGCTGTCCATTTGGGGAGGGGGGTTGCCTTACGCACGGAGCCCACCCAGGTGGGACGGATAAATCAGGACCGCGTCTAGTTGGGGCTCAACAAGGACCCAAATCATCTGTGGGACCCTCAGATCGGGACCTCCATCCCCTGTGGGGGCCTGATCAGTGGAGAACTCCATCCTCCGATGCCCTGAAGTGGGTCCCTTCACTCAGGACCTCGTCTCTATGCAGCTGTCATTACCCCAGTCTTCAGTGTGGCTCAGGAAGTCATGACCTCTGTTCCTAACCAGGACCTCCGTCCTTCAAAGAGAACACTCGGTAGGGATCCCCGCTTCTCAAGGGGCCCTCCCCAATCTGTCTGGGCGTCCATGCCCAGGAGAACCCGCTGCATCAGGACCCATTTCCCTGTGCAGCTCAGTGGTCACGGGCCCCATTTCCTCCCAAGACCTATTTCAGACTCCAGAAGAAAAAGCCGCAGCACTTCTACAGCGCGAGGTTGCTCTCGCCACTGCCGCACTCCTCCAATGAGCTAATTCCGCCTCCAAAGGGCCTCGTGACGTCACACGGTCGCCTGTCAGTCTCCACTAAATTGCCCTCCCAGCGAGTAAGAGCTCTTCCTCTTCCCTGAGGGGGCTGGGCCAGCAAAGCACTGACCCCTGCCTGCCTTGGCCTTCGATTGGCTCAACCCTTTCCAATACTGCTTTACGATTGGTCGGCTCGTGTCTTGTCCCCTCTTTCCTCGGGCTTCCGCTTCCGGGTGTGTTGGATGCTTCGGCTGTAACGATGATTGGAGACATCCTTCTCTTCGGGTAATTGAGGGGGCTAGAGGTTGGACAGTAGAGCCCGATGGGGTTGGGGGCGGTCTTAGGTAACTGCATTCTCCCTCCGCAGGACGCTACTGATGAATGCCGGAGCAGTGCTTAATTTTAAACTGTGAGTAGGCCTCGAGGGACCGCGGCTCCACCTGGGGACCCGTAGCCCCACCCCCGTGAGCAGGAGCCAGTCCCAAGTCCGGCTCTGCCCTCTGGCCGGGTTTGCAGCCTGGTCCTGCCCCATCAAGACTTGAAATCCTGATTCTCCATTCCCGGGGATCCCTTTTCTTGCACACCAAAGAGCCTCGGGCCCATTCCCTAAGAAACTCATCCCTAACCTGTTCCCAAGAACTAGCTTCACCTTGTCCGTGGCTGTATTGATGGGGCAGGTGGACGCCCGGAGAAGGGATATCGAACCTCCGGAGACCATATAGCCAGTCAGCGGTAGGGCTGAGTGTCTGGCCCTTTGATGCCAGGGGACTGGGTGATCTTTTTGTCCCATCGAAAGTGGACACTGACTGCTTCTCTTTGTAGGAAAAAGAAGGATACACATGGCTTTGGGGAGGAGTCCAGGGAGCCTGGCACAGGTAAAGCCTTCAGGATTCTGGAATTGGTCCATTTTAGAGGACCCTTCTTTCTCAAATCTTACCCTAGTTTTCTTTTTAAGTATGTGTGTGTTTGTGTGTGTGTGTGTGTGTGTGTGTGTGAGAGAGAGAGAGGTATGAGGATGTGATGTTCTTTCTGCTCACCTCTGTCACCCACTTCTTTCTCCTGCCAGAACTTTGTACATAGGTCAACACTCATATCACTTCTTACAGTTATAAATTTGTTAAGCATGCTTTCATTAGCTAATGTCTTCCCCCTCACACTAGACCTTAAACTCCAGAGAAGAGACTCCAGCTTGTTTTGGCTCTCATTCCTGCTGTGTGATTGCTTATTTAGTATTTGTCCCCACTGTGAGCTCCTTAGGGCAGGGACCCCTGTCTCTATCTGTCCTCTCTGTGTTACCACACTTGACTCTTACCTGGAATGAACAGGTGACCTTAATCACTATCTATTGATGGCAGGAGAGCCCATTTACATGATCCTTGGCTTATAGAAGGGCCTTGCTAAGCAGTGTCTCTCAGACATCCTGGGAAGAGACCTGTCTCCAACATTTGAAGTCCATGCTGGGCCAACATTTATACAGGTTGTGTCACATACAGCTTACCCCATAGGGTGGATAATACTGGACTCGTCTAAAGTGTGTTCAACAAAACCATGTACTGATCACACACTAGGATGGTACCACAAGGCTGTTGTGTTGGGTTGCCATGAATAGTTCTGAGCTCCTGCCTGGTATTTTGTACTTACTGGACAGCTGTGGTCTCTAGATGACATTTTGGATAGCATCCTTATAGGTCACCTATCCTGGACCAGTTCATTTTGTTCCAAAGTCCGGGCAGGGAGTATGAGTGGATTGATTCAAAACCCCAGACGAAGGTTCTGAAACACAGGTCTCTGGAGTCTTAATGTACCAAATTGCCTCCTCTTGAAATGGTCTCTGTTCTTTGGCAGCAGAGGGGACTAGAATTGGTTGTTAACCAAAGCAGAAGTCATGTTTTACTTGCCCAAATTGGTGTGCTTTTAGTTGCAAACTTAATTCCAAGCTCAAAGTGGTTAAAGCAAATTCAAACATTTAAGGGTAGAATTGTCTTAAGGCACACCTGGATTTTCAAAGGTCAAAGCAGCCCTCCAGCATGTGACTGCCTCCAGCACTCTTTCTTTCTTCTAGGTTGGTTTTACTGTCTTCCTGGCTTGTGTTGGCAAAGACAACCTTAGAACAGGGCTTAGCACATTTTTCTGTAAAGAGCCGAGTTATAAATATTTTTGGCTTTGCAGGCCATGCTGTCTCTGATGCAGCAATTCAGTTCTACCATTGTAACTAGAAGGCAGCCATGGTCAACATGTAAATAAGGGTCATGGTTGTGTTCCAATAAAACTTTTGTTTGTGGATACTGAAATTTGAATTTCACATAAGTTTTGTATCTCAATATATACTCTGTTGATTTTTTTTTTTTTAATCATTAAGAAATAAGAGCCCAGGCTGGTATTGCTCAGTGGGTTGAATGCCAGCCTGTGAACCAAAAGTTCAATTTCTACCCAGGGCATATACCTGGGTTGTTTCTCTCTCTCTCTCTCATTTTCCCGTCTAAAATAATAAATAATTTTAAAGAAAAGAACTATGGAAAACATTCTTAGCTCCCTGGCTACGCAGAAGCAGGTGGCAGGGGCCAGCTTTGGTTCCTGAGCCATAGTTTGTCAGCCTCTGCCCCAAAGGACTCTGCTTATATCTTTCTAGCCCAGCCTAGAAAGCCTGGTAGAGCAAAAAGGGGATGGATGTAATACAACAACAATACAATTAAAAAAAAAAAAGGGAAAGCCTGGTAGAAAACAGTAGTTGGAACAGAACTCCCAGGGTTGACTCCCGTCCAGTGTACTTGGGTCGGGTGTACTTGTGTACTTGGGTCATGTGCTCCTCCCTAAGCCAATCAGAAGCTAGGATCCTGGTGCTCTCCCAGGATTGGTCAGTGGCAGCCACAGCCTGAGTGGAGAGGATGGGGGGTAGGGGGGCGGTGAGCAGAAGAGACCCAACGGAAAAGTGGAGCTAGCAGTAGAACATGGCAACAGTGGTGCGGGGAGGGCAGAGACCACAGAAGCACCTGCAGCTGTGACAGCTTTCTGATGTAAAGATGCTTTCTGATTTTCCAGGTGACAATATCCGGGAGTTCTTACTGAGCCTTAGGTACTTCCGAATCTTCATCGCCCTGTGGAATGTTTTCATGATGTTCTGCATGATTGTGTAAGTCAGTCTGGCCATTCTCTGTTTCTGATCTGCACTTGGTGTCACACCTCTGCCTTCAAAAGAAGAACTCTCCAAGCTATAGAGAAAATGGGTTTATGGGGTTTAAGCTACGTCACCGTGGTCCAGGCTGCAGGTTGGGTTGGAACATGGTGTTCTCCAGGTCCTGGCTGTGCCTGGTATGTTGGTAGGGACTGCCAAGAGATGCCATCCCGGAGCCTGTGGTCTGGTCATCTGTTGCCAGTTCTGCTGTGCTTAGTGTTAACTTGGAATATGTCAAGGTGAAAAATGGTTGGACAGCCATTGTGCTGCTGAGTCCTGTTCCTGCCTTGCTGAAATACAGCAGAAGTATATATATTCAGACTTTTACTGGAATCCAGCAGAAGTGTATTCTCTTTTTACGCTCTTAAAAAAAAAATTTTTTTTTTTGTTTTTATGCCCTTTTCTATTTTCTGACTAGCTTTAAAAAATCGGGTTGGATTTTTTTTTCAACCTCTGGTCATAATTCCAATGCTGCTGTTAATGAATTGTGAGACTAAAAGTAAACAGATTTAGGATTAAAACAATAGAAGACTCTGGAGTTCTACTGTTGGGCCCAGTGCTATGCTGGGGCCATCTCAGATGCTTCTCCTAAAGAGGAAGAGAATGAGAAGTTGAGATGCTAAATTTGTTTTTTTGTTTTAATTTTTTATTTATTATTTTCAGAGGGAAGGGCAGGGAGGGAGGAAGAAAGGGAGAGAAGCATCAATGTATGGTTGCCTTTCACCTGCCTCTAGTTCTGGCTGGAGAACTGGCTTGCAACCTGGTTATGTGCCCTGACTGGGGAATTGAACTAGCGACCTTTGGGTTCACAGGCTGGTGCTTATTCACTGAGTCCCCCTAGCCAGGGCTGAGTTGCTAAATTTGGAGTCGTTGGGTGGTTGTTGTACTACCTGGCTATTTGAGAAGATGTTTCCAGGACTTAGGAGATCAGAGGATGAGAGAGGTTCACTGTGGCACTGGGAAGTGTTTTAGAGCCCAGAATGAGGACTGTGGTGGATGCCCAGAGAGGCCTCTTTTGGGAGCGCAGATGAGGCCTGCTTAGGTACAAAGAGGGCTCAAGGAATTTGCAGAAGAGTACAGGAAGTATAACTAGGACTTAAGGAAAGCAGAACACTGTAGGGGGGCTCCTCTGTCCTTTGTCTCTAGGTTCCCACCTATCCATTCATTCATTTATTCACAACTCTCCACTGTGGGCTGTACTCTGGGGTCATGGCTGTGACCAGGACAGCCATAGTCCTTCCCTTTCTTTAGCAAATGCATGGTAAGACAGGTGAAACACAGAAAGCAAATAGGAAAAAATAAATTGTGAGGTGGCAAAAGTAAGGGAGTCTCCCAGTTTAGGAGGCAGTTAGGAAGAGGCTCTTTCGTAACATGTCATTTAATCAAGAATGACAGGAAGCCCAATTTGCATAGCTTGGGGGAAGCAAGGTAGCACTGGAAGCAGCATGTGCAGAAGTTTTTGGGGCAGGGAAGAACTTTGTGTTTTTCTCATTATAATTTTTTTCTGTCTATTGGCTTTATTATTACTTCCTTCACTGCTCATCTTTTGGCTTATGACCAAGATGGTAGCATTAGGCTCTGTAATCTCCCAGATTAGTGCAAGGCAAGCTTAATCAGTAGCCCAGTGTCCTGATATCATTTCCTAGGAGCAAAGTCTAATTGACCTGCTGAGGTATCACCCAGTTCTAGTTGGATTGGGGGTTCCTAATTCTGGCCTTACCACTGGGGTCAGAGGTCAGCAAACTACAGTCCATGGGCCATGACTACTCCCTGCTTGTTGTCATGAGTGACATTTTATTGTCCCATAGCCACACCCATGTCTGAGACTGCTTTTGCGCTATAGCGGTTGGAACATTGTAACAGAGACTGCATGGACCCACAAATCCTGAACTACTTACTGTGTGGCCTTTTATGTAGTATGCTGACCCCTGACCTAGGCCAGCTCTTCCTGCAGGGATCATGAGTGAGGGAAGATTTTCTCCAGAAACATCTGTCAGGCAGTGAGTGACTGGCTTATCCAGGATACTGGAAATTGCATACATGTCCAAGAATAGGGGAAGAGTCAGGTAACCTAAAGAACATCCATATGGCCACTGTCACAGTGCCATTAACGATGATGGGCCAGAAGGTTATGTCTACACTGGGGAATGTTTTGAGAATAAAGAAGGCCAATGTCACCTGTATGCGTATTCTGGCTTCAGTTGTGATTTGCACACAGTAAACATTGAATAAATGCTGATTGAGTGCCGAAGTCTGAGGTGGAAACACTTCCCTTGAGGGATTTGGAAGGATCTACTCCAGACTGTCCATGGAGGTGACTGTAGCAGGGTCTGAAGGATGTTCTGCTCTTCTCTACACCCACTTCTGTATTGTTTAAGCTGGGCTACTTTGGAAATTTTTAGAAGTCATAAAAATCTTTTAAATATGGAGAAATGTGCCTGAATGTTTGGGGACCAAGAGTACTGATATCTGCAACTTACATTTAAACACATCAAAAGTAAGGTAGTCAGGTAAATGGGTAGATGTGTATTAAGGCAAAGTGTTAATTGCAGAATGTAGGTGCTGCATATGTAAGTGTTCACTGAACTATTCTTTTAACTCTTTTCTTGGTTGAAATCTTCATAACAAAATATGGGAAGGAAGATAAGGAGAAAATGAAGGTGGCAAACCACAGAAAAGGATAAATAAAAAGTGAAAGTTGTTTTTCACAATTCAAGATTTTATAGTATAATCACAGGGTTGTGCAACCATCTCCATAATCTAATTTTAGAATATGTTTATCACCCCACAAAGAGAAACCCCATGCCCACTAGATAGTCACTCCTCTTCCTCCTTCTTCCCAAACTCTAGCAACCACTGATCTACTGTATGTCTCTTTGGATTTCTCTGTTCTGGATATTTCATGTAAATGGAATTGTAGAATATATAGCCTTCTGTGTCTGGCTTCTTTCACTAGTATAATATCTTCTAGTTTCTTCAATGTTGTAGCATGAATCAGGAATTTCTTTCTATGGCTTGATTAATAGTCCATTGTATGGATATGCCAGTTTGTTCATCCCCTCATTAGTTGATGGATATTTGGGATGTTTCCCTTTTTGGCTGTTATGAATAATGCTGATAGGATAATTTGTGCACAAGTTTTTATGCAGATTGAAATTTTCAGTTTTCCCTGGTATATAACCAGGAGTGAAGTAGCTGGTCATACAGTAACTATATTTATTCTCTTGAGGAAACACCAGACGATTTTACAAAGTAGCTGCAGCAATTTACATTCCCATCAGCGATGTGTGACAGTTCCATTTTCCCCACATCCTTGCCAATACTTATGGTCAGTCTTTGATTATAGCTGTCCTAATAGATTTGAAGGTTGATTTGCATTTTCCTGACATTGACCATTTTTTCATGTGCCTCTCATCCACATGTATATCTTTGGAGAAATGCCTGTTCAGATCCTTTGCCCCATCCTGTTTTTTCCCTGAACACCCTGGTTTTCCCAAGGAGTATATCTGGGCAAACCAAGGGACAGGAAGGCTCTGCATCTAAGAAGAAGGTGTTGGGTCTCTTGGTGGTGAAGCTTGGCTTCAGGTGGCATGAAAAGTCTGGTGGAGTAGGGGAACTTGATCTTGGAGTTGTGGACTTGATTGACAGCCAGCTGGCCACAATCTGTTCTGCCTTCACTATCTGTATTAAGTGAATGTGGGCATGGTGCTGGGTCCCCGTATCTCAGTAGTACTGGGTGACAGCACCTGCGGTGGTCAGGTCCATCCCAGTCCATGTTGTGGGTCCCACTGCAGGAGTCAGAGGGCAGCCAGATCCAAAGTTCTTCACCCAAAGAGGGGACTTTTCGAGTACCTGCCCATAGTAGACAATTTCCCCTGAAGATTTATTTCTTCTTCTTCTTCAAGTTGAGACTCAGAGAACCAGTAACGGGAGAGGGGCAGTGTGTGGCACTCAGGGGTGGGCAGGCAGTGCCCTACCAATTTGTATTTTTGCAGTGTGCCCCCGGCCTTCATAGTGTTCTCTCTGTATTCACTGCCATCCATAAAAGCCCTTGCTCATTTTCTAATTGGGTTATTACTGAGGTGTAAGAGTTCTTTTTATATTCTGGATACCAGTTCCTTATCAGATACATGATTTGTAAATATTTTCTCCCATTCTGGGAGTTGTCTTTTCATTTTCTTGATGGTATCATTTGAAACACAAACATTTTTAATTTGGATGAATTCTAGTCTGTTTTTTCCCTTTTGTCACTAAGAATGTTATAGTTTCAATTTTAATAATTAGGTCTATGGTCCATTTTGAGCTTTTATATATGGTGTGAGATAGAGGCCCAACTGTATTCTTTGGCAGTGATCCAACTGTTCCTTCACTATCTGTTATTAGTATTATTTTTTAAAAACCTTTTTATTTTGGAAAGAATTTAGATTTATGGAAATGTTTCAAAGATTATACAGAGAATTTCCATATGTATCATTTAAATTTTTTTAAAAAGATTTTATTAATTATTTTTAGATAGAAGGACAGGAAGGGAGGAAGAAAGGGAGAAAAACATCACTGTATTGTTGCCTTTCACCTGCCTGCAGCTGGGGACCTGGCAGGAGACCTGGCTTGCAACCTGGTTATGTGACCTGGCTGGGAATCGAACCAGTGACCCCTGGGTTCAAAGGCAGGTGCCAATCCCCTGAGCCACACCAGCCATGGCTCTGTATATATCTTTTTAAAAGCTCGTAGTTTTCCCCAATAGGCCTGTGTTGTAACCTACATACCCATTCCCAAACTTCAGGGATATTTATTACAGTTTCCAAACCGTTCCTAGTCCAGATTTTCTTCATTGAACAGCGTTAACTAATCATTTGTTTACTCAAAGGTCCTTTTTTAAAAAAATTTTTTTTTGGATTTTATTTTTAGAGAGGGGGAAGGGAGGGAGAAAGAGAGGGAGAGAAACATTGATATGTGAGAGATACATTATCAGTTGCCTTTTGCACACCCTCAACTGGGGAACCTGGCCTCCAACCCTGGCATGTACCCTGACGGGGAATTGAACCTGAGACTTTTGGTTCACAGGTCAGCATTCAACCCACTGAGCCACAGTAGCCAGGGCTCACTGGTCTTTTTGATATGAAAGTAACCACTGACTTGCAGTGATGGATAATAGGCAAAAATAAAATGTTACAGGTTTGTATGAAGTGGATAATTCTTTGAAGAGTTACATGTTTCTTTTAGGTGTATAGTTTGGTGGTGTTGAGTATATATATTCACAGCTGTTGTGTAGAAGAATTACTTTTAAAAGAAAAATGATATCTTAATAAAAAAACAAAATATCTTAAAATTAAAAAAATTACTGATTTAGGGAGAGAGAAATATTGATTTGTTTATACATTATTGGTTGATTATTGTGTGTGCCCTGATGGGGGAGGGCAGGAATTGAACTTGCATCCTTGGTGTGTCTGGACAAT
Source organism: Noctilio leporinus (assembly GCA_004026585.1). NCBI lineage: Eukaryota > Metazoa > Chordata > Mammalia > Chiroptera > Noctilionidae > Noctilio > Noctilio leporinus. Next base: position 58,663 of record PVIW01004023.1, on the reverse strand, counting down.
ACTCCAATCAACTGAGCTACCCAGCTAGAGCCAAAATATTTTCTAATAATGTTTTCAGAGTGACAGCTTTGTATTCTCACAGACATTTCTGTTCTTTGAATTTTCCAGGCTATTTGGCTCCTGAGCTCCGGATGCAGAACTAGGAACATGCTTACCAGATGCCAAGTCTTTCTTCGTTTCTGATAACTTCAAGGATGTTTTTGACTGGAAAACTGGCAGCCTTCTCAGAAAGTCCAAGCTTGTGGTGGGTGGCAAAAAATGTTCACCAACATGTACATGGTTTCCCAGCGACGTCACTGTTTTCTTTTTAAAGATATTTCCACATTGGTCTCTATGTTGAAATATTGCGTACTTACGAAGTTTCAGAAGGGAATAAGGGGCAGTGATAACATTGCATTCCCCATAGAAAAAATAATTTTATCGGAGTAAAATCTCTATTCTACCAGGCTTTCATTAGAAAAACATTTCTGGCTATTTCTTGGTTTATTTTTAATAACCATTACTTTTATTTGAATTATACAGATTTTTAGAAATCATTTATTTCCAGGGATCTGAAGCAGAAAGGTTGGCTTCTAAGTTTGATGCTGCCCCTTTATTGGATCTGCATCCAAGTTCCTTCTTTGTCCCAATAGGCCCTGCTTGGCCTCTCAGTGTAGCTGGCATCCCCAGGACTTTTAAGGGTGAAGTATTACTTGTTCCCACAGAAAAGAGGTGCAGAACAGTTGGCAGTTAGCAACTTACGGGAAATTTTGCCTGGCTTTGAAAGCATTCTGTTATGGGACCATTAATTGTATAATTAAAAAAGATTTTTTTTGAGCCCCTGCTGGTGGCTCAGTGGATAGGTGCTGGCTTGCAAACCCAAATGTCTCTGGTTCAATTCCCAGCCAGGGCACATAACCAGGTTGCAAGCCAGGTCTCCAGCCAGGTCCATAGCTGGAGGCAGGTGAAAACCATACATTGATGTTTTTCTCCCTCTCTGCCTCTTTCCCTAAAAATAAATAAAATCTTTTAAAAATTTTTACTTATTTTTAGGGAGAGGGGAAGAGAGGGAGAAAAACAGTGATATGCAAGAGAAACATCAATCAGTTGGTTGCCCCTGGCACACCCCCTACCAGGGACTTGGCCCACAACCCAGGCATGTGCCCTGACTAGGAATTGAACCAGCAATTCTTTGGTTCACAGGCCAGCGCTCAATGCACTGAGCCACACCAGCCAGGGCTATACAATTTTTAGAGTGAAAGTAATTTATATGGTCACGTTGGGACCTAGTTCTGAAAGCTTGGGGTTTGGGGTCTATTTTTCAAGTGGGTGATATTCAGGTTTAAAAAACAACGAGGGAGCTAGGAGCGGCAAAAAAGAAAAAAGAAATTAAAAAACCCCCAAAAAACAATGAACCTCATTTGAGGATTTTGCAGAGAATCTTTGAAAGAGAGTCCTGATTTAACTGCCAAAATGAAACACAAACAGTCAGCACCTGGATCTCACCATAAATGTTCTATTTGTCTGTGTGGTGTTTGAAATCCTGACTTCTAGGTAAACCCGATTGAAGGAAAAAGCAAACATGCAAACCTTTTAGAACTAAGTAGCATTGAAAATCAAGTTCATTTCCCCAAAAGACTTTTTAAGTATACATTTTTGACCAAAAAAAAAGTTGACTTCTAACTTGAGTCATTTTGATTAGGCTGTATGAAACATCTAGGGTTCATTTTGGAGGCTGTCAAAAAAATGATGTTCCCTTTTGGATTTTGCTCAATAAATATTGGACAAGTAATATTTTGACCTGGCTGCTTCTAGAATTGAAAGGGCCATTGATAATGGTGGGGTTTTGCTAAACCAGGGTCAAATCCACTTGTACTACTACTCAGCTAACATCATTCTACTTCATTGCTTCTATAGTTTAGTCCCTTGTCAGATCCAACCAGGTATCTCCCCATGGTTTATTAGTAGCAGGGTACATAGCTTCTGAGTGGAGTTTTGCCCAGGCTGTGTTCTTGCTGCAAGAATGGACATGCCAAGGTCTTGGCTAGTTATTCTTCAAGTCCTGTGAATGGTGCAAGGAAACCTCTGCCTCATTCAGATTCCCACTGAGGTTTCAATGAGGCAAGACATTTATGTGTTGTGGGGATGAATCGTTCTCGGAGAAGACAATGGTGCCATTCAGATTTTGTTTCAATAATTATATTTTTCTCTAGAGAACTATTACCTCATTGTTAAGTTCTTCTAAGCAGGGTGGCTTTTGGGGGGGGCAATGCATGTGGGAGCCTGCAGTACATTTTAAAACCACATATCGTGGATCTTTAGGAAGTTTTTTTTTTTTTTTTTTTTTTTTTTTTGTTAAGATTTTACTTATCTTTAGAGATAGGGGAAGGAAGGAAGATAAAGAGGGAGAGAAACATCAGTGTGTGGTTGCTTCTCACACACCCAATCTACCAGCAACCCAGGCATGTGCCCTGACTAGGAATTGAACTGGCAACTTCTAGGTTCTCATGTCGGTGCTCAATCCACTGAGCCACACCAGCCAGGGCAGGAAGCTTTTCAAGAACCCTTCCCGGTACCAAAGCTTATCAAAGTTTGAATTTTGGGTGCATAGTATTCCATAGTATTTAACTGCTCATGTTCATGCTCAGTTCGATGAGGGTTCAGAGTTCATCTCTCTTCCTTGCTAGGGGGACCTTGGCTGATTGCTTCCCTTCTCTAAGCCTCAGTTTGAAGTAAGGTTTGGTGAATTTGAATTTGGGCTGGGCTCTTTGATTGGATGCCTAGCACGGGGCAAGCATTCAGCACTCAGGGCTTCTTGCTACCCTGTTTTCTCTCTTCTTGCCTAGATTCATTTGGTCCACACCTGCACCACAAAGTGGCAGTCACACAACAATTTAAAAAATTGGGCCCTAGCTGGTAGCACAGTGGTTAAGGCGCCGGCCTGCGAACCCAAAGGTCGCAGTTTCGATTCCCCAGCCAGGGCACATAACCAGGTTGCAAACCAGGTCTCCAGTCAGGTCTGTGGTTGGAGGCAGGTGAAACGCAACCATACATTGATGTCTCTCTCCCTCTCTGCCTCTCTCCCTTCCCCTCTTTCTAAAAATAATGAAATAAAATCTTTAAAAATAAAAAATTGGAAAAAATTTCCAGCATGGAAAATCTTTTCCCATCTTCCCATTCCCTTTACAGTGTCTTCTTTAGGTCTTCTGGTGTATACTCCATAGTCCCTATAGTGAGTGAAGCAGTTCCGGTTCTGCTGTTCATTTCAGTGTCACTTTCTCCATATTTTCTGGGCTGCCACAAAGGCTTCATGGTTCTCTCTCTTTTTTTTTTTTTATTTAAATTTTTATTTTTTTACCAATGTATGATTGCCTTTCACCTGCCTGTAGCTATAGACCTGGCTTGCAACCTGCTTATGTTGCCCTGGCTGGGAATTGAACCAGTGACCTTTGGGTTCACAGGCCAGCACCTTTATCTACTGTGCCACCAGCCAGGGCTCTCATTTTTAATTACTGTGCAGAGTCAATAAATCTCTCTCTAACAAGTGAGAGGCTCTCTCACTTGATTCAATTTGTAGTTTGTCCACTGTTATAAATGTCACAGCTGTCACCAGTGTTAGGACCTTTGCTGGCTTCCCTTACTGGTACTTCCTGGAGCACTCCAGAAGGCTACATCATTAGGTACCACCATTATGGCTTTAGTGGCTTTCAGTTATTTTATTTTGTTTTAGTTTCTTACTACCAATGTGTGTTCATTATGGAAAAATTATATAGTACAGCTTGTTTCTATATTTTTCCCTATAATACCATTATTAATAACTGCAAATAAGCCATTGTAGGATTATTAATTAATTTAACTAGTCCCTAACTGATGTAGACTTGAATTGTCTCCAGTTTTGGTCTGTTGTAAATGACACTGCAGTGAACATCTCAGTGTGTAATCTCCAGTGGCTTTTTAAGGCTACTATTAACAAGAGATTTATTTACTTTGACAACTTTGGACTAAAAATACCAAAGAAAAATGCATCTTGGACAACTTATATCTTTGCCTTTATTTATTTATTGTTCATTCATTTGTTCATTTGTACATCCTTACATATATATAAGGACGAAAGGACTTAGTTCTAAATCCTCCCTATTAGCTCTGTCCAGGATAGGTATTAGGCTGCTTCAGTTTAAGCTGTGAATAAGGAGATTTTCAGCTCCACCCAGATAACTGAGTGTGCAAGTGACTGCAGTTGACATCACACCAGCTGGCTTTCTACTTCGGCCCAGAAGGATCTTAACCACCAACTAAGTAATAAGTGGCCATTACTGCTCACCCTGAAGTATGTTACCTGGAGTTGCTGCCGAGAAACTGTACATGGAGAACAAAGAGAAGTCCTCAGTTTGGAGCACATGCCCTGGCTGCCGACTTTAGGGTTCATATTAATCATCCCCATTGGAGGTTCATATTGGAAACCTTTTGCTTCCTTTACCCTTGCCATCTTGAGAATGGAACGTATCCCTCTTTTGTGTGGGTTTCTCATTGCACTTCAGTTCCAGCTGCTCTACAGTAGAAACTGGAAACCACCTAGGCAGACCTGTTTTGTAAATAAAGTTTTATTGGCACTCAGCCATGCCCCTTTGAGAATGTGTTGTCTATGGACACTTTGGCTACTTTTCTGCTACTGTGGGTGAGTTGCTGACATAGACCATCCAGCCCACAGAAGTGAAAATACTGCCCATCTGACCCACTTACAGGACAAATTGGCCTGCCTCTTAGCCAAAGGAATGATGGAGAATCTCAAGGTGCCTCGTTACCCCAAAGCCATTTGGGTGGAATAATTTGTATGCCTTGTGCTCTGGATTTGAATAAAGACCAAAGTCTGTCTTTCAGACTTGTTGAAAATTGAGCCACCCATTTTCAGGTGATATGGTTAATAGACCAAAACCAGATTTTATGTCTCAATAGTTAGGAGGGAGGTCCCTCCTGGACTCCCTGCTATTCTCCTGAGCAGCAGCTCAATGTGATAATGAGATTGGCTCTGTTCTGAAGTGCTTAGCTCTGAAAAAGCCAGCTAGACTCATTAGTGAAGCATTTTCTTTTCATTTCAACCATTTCATTATTTTTGTCTTAACCAAATTTAAGTTTATGAAGTATTGACAAACCTCCTGGTGTTTTCCTGTGTTGATGAATTACGTGAGCTGTTTGTACTTAAAGCAAAATGCATGCTGGTTTCTTTTTTAAATGTAAATTTGACTTGGTTTATTTTCAACCTTCCCCTTGACATTATTACAGGGAGGAAAGTACTTAATATGCATCAAGCCCCTCTCTGGCCCTTGAGCATTTCTGGAAGTAAGAGTTTGGCACTAGCAAATGTTCATGGATGAGAAATGGGTGAAGAATTTGTAGGAAATCAAAATTTCCAAGTCCACATTTTCAACAAAAAATGGCAACAATTAATTCAGAGTATGGCTCTGTGGCTTTCCTTTAGTATTGACTTATACTGGGGGTCAGCAAACCACTGCCCACGTTTGGCTGACCACCTACTTTTTCACAGCCCACAAGAATGGTTTTTATGTTTGTACATGGTTGGGGGAAAATGAAAGGAAATTCATGGTTTTTTTGTTTATAAAGTTTTATTGAAACACTGTCATGCCCAATCATTTATCATCAGTGGCTGCTTTTGAGCTATAAGAATAGAATTAAATCAACATAAGAAATATCCAAACCTGTAAGAATTTTTAATGAGTTTATTTAAGCCAAAATGACAATTGCCAGAAAACAAAATCTCAGTGATTGAGAAAATGCTCCAGAGAATGGCAGTTTTCACTAAACCCGGGTGATCTCCAAGATGGGATAAAAAGTAAAACTTAACTTCTTTTACATAGGTGATTTAACAGTTACCAGGATAACAATAACAATAAGTGGCTCTGTGGGCTCCAACTCTGGTGGGAGTTTGTGCCCTAGGGGTCTGGTAAAAGGAAATTACCCTCACATTCCAAAGGTGCAAAAAACAATAGGCTTAATTAAGTTAAGGATTGGCCTTTGTTCAGAAAGATGCTGGTATAAGACATGAATACCCACCAAGACTCACTTTTAGCTAGAAAGATTTTTTTCAAGATTTTTAAATTTAGTGTCAGAGAGAGGAGAAGGGAGGAAGAGAAACATTATTGTGTGGTTGCCTCTCCCAGCTAGGGACCTGGCCTGCAACCTGGGCAAGTGCACTGACTGGGAATAGAATTGGGGACCTGTGATTCACAGGCCAGCTGAGCCACACCATCCAGGGCTAGCTAGAAAGTTTTAATTTCAGACCATCCTATGTGGTTACTTCAGGTCTCCAAGTTTGTAAGGCCCACCATGCCGTACTCCCCTGAGTTTGTTCAAGTTAATTGTGGGCCAGCAGAATATAGGGTATGCTGAGGAAGTTGCAGAAGTTATTTTATGGGGAATTAAGCATCATTGCATCTAATTAGTTTATTGTGTGAATTGAGGAAAAGTGGAAAAGAGGGTTGTGGCAGAAAGGGAAATGAAGGTCTGGCCTAGACCTGGTACAGAGTGCAGCATGGGGCAGCATCTTGGCCTCTCTGCACCTCCATGTCCTCATGTGTGATATGGGACAGTAAAGGAGAAAGCTTTGGCATGTGCCTCTAGTGTGCCTAACATAGAGCAGGCCTTAAGTAAGTGGTGTTATTTTCATCGGTGTCGTTACTTTTATTAAAAGACACCATGACAGGGTTTTATGAGGCTTAAATGAGATGGTGTCTTGGGCACCTTGAGTTGCCATAATGAAATGTCACAGACTGGGTGGTTTAAACAACAGACATTTATTTTCTGGAGGCTGAAAGTCCAAGTTCAAGGAGCTGGCAGGCTTAAGGTGAGCCCTCTTTCCTTCGCTTGTAGACAGACACCTTCTGGCTGTGTCCTTATGTGGCCTCTCTTTGTGCATTCCCGGTATTTACCTTGTAAGGGTACCAGTGATACTGGATCAGAGGCCTGCCCTTATGACCTCATTTAACCTTAGTTACCTCTTTAAAGGCTCTGTCTCCAAATATAAGCACGTTAGGGATTAGAACTCCTGACATGAATTTTGAGCACACAATTCAGTATATGTAAAACAGATGGTCAAGTGTCTGATCTATTATTCAGTTGTTAGTTTATCTCCTTGGCTAATAGTATGCTTTGAGGTATTAAAAACATTTTGTTTAAAACTGACCCTGAGAACTGCTACAAAAGGATTTGCCTCCTGATATTCCATAGTAAAGTGTTTATGTGGAAGTGGATGGTGGCTTCCACCCAAGCATCTCAGACTTTGCTGAGGGGTGAATTCCCCGGGGATCTTGGTATGTATGGATTGGACTTAGCGGTTGCAGACTGCAGTTCTGCATATCTAACTAGCTCCCAGGGATTGCCCATGGGCAGCCTATGCTGTTAGTTAGGTAGCCACTAGCCACATGTGGCTATTTCAGCTTTCATGTCAATTAACTAAAACTAAAACCTCAACCCCTCAGTCACAGTAGCTACATTTCAAGTTCATTTAATTGCATGCAGAAAGTGCTAACTGGGCAGTGCTGCATTTAAAGGAGGGTATAAGCTCTTTTTAGTTAAGGACCTGCCTAATTTTCACTGGGGCAGCTATAGCAAATAGCCACCAACTTCACACTCATCAGAGTGATATTTCTGTTGCCAAATATCCAACATTCACTCAAAGTTGGACAAGTAAAGACTAAGTGGTTTATAAGACAAACTTTGCCACCAAATGGGTTTGCTAAAAACTTAAGGGAAGATGTAGCTTTCAGAGCTTTGAGATTCCCGAATGAATGGTAGGGTGGGACTGGGGATTTATGCTGCCAGTCCTTGTCCTCTCTTTCCTTGGAGAGCTGCTCTTCCTCTTTGGGCATCAGTTTCTCTGTAACAGAGATTGCCTGGGACCAGGAACTGCCCAGCATTTCACTCTCCCTCCTCTCTCTGAAGCCTACCTTGTGTTTGTAGGAAATGCTTTGTGGAGCACGTTCCCTCTCATCTTGCTTCTTGTTTTGGGGTCAATTTCATGCCTGTGTTTCTAAGAAGTTCCATTGGTCGGTTTCGGGTCTTTTATCACGGCTTCTGTCTGCCTCCCTTTTTCTGGCCTTCTTTATAGTCTCCCTGTTGATTTTTTTTTTTTTTTTTAAATATCTGCCCTTTGGCCTTTGCCTGCTCCTCAGGGAAGTGGCTTGTACCATTCATGCGCTTCCCTGGAAATCTGGGAACCCTAAGCACTGGGCCAGAGTCATCACGTGCCAAAAACTCAGCCACATGAATTTGATGAGGCCACTCTGAGGAGGAAGAACCAGGTCACCTAGTGAAATAAGTTAGATGACCAGTGTAACAAGAGTGGCAAAAGCTTACTTAGGGATGGTGAGAAATTAGGCTGTTTAGAAACATGGGCAGTGCACATGTGTGGCATGTTTCAAAGTGTGAAATGTATGTGATGCATGAAAAGAAGGCTAGAAAATCTAAGGGCTTAGGTGAGGTAAAGTGGAACCACTGAGTTTTTAGAGCAGGAGTCAAGATTCATTCAAACCATGTGTCAGAAAGAGCTGCCTAGAGCAGAAAGGCCAATTATGCATAAAAACCACAATAAATTTATAGTTTATCCTATAGTTTCTTTACTGAGAAAAATATGATCATCTTATTTTATTTCTGTAGGCACTTAAATATTTACCAAAATCATTTACTAGAGAATTAGAACAGTTACTGATTTTGTTTCTTTGCTTCATGAGCATAATTGAGAGAATATAAACTGCACTGAGGAAAATAATAGCCTCTGATCTAACAAGCAGACCATCACAGGAAATAATCTAATCACTGGCATAATCCAATCAGCCAATGGAATGATTAGATTACTTGAGCAATTCAAATCGATTATAGAATATTTTAGCAAGTTTTTTGAGGTCTTTAAAAAAAGAGAGAAACCCTGGCTGGTGTGGCTCAGTGGATTGAGCACCGGCCTGCGAACCCAAGGGTCACCAGGTTCGATTCCCAGTCACAGCACACACCCAGGTTGCATGACAGGTCTCCATCCAGGTCCTGCCAGCTGGAGGCAGGTGAAAGGCAACCATACATTGATGTTTCTCTCCCTTTCTTCCTCCCTCCCTTCCCCTCTCTCTAAAAATGATGAAATCTTTATTTAAAAAAAAATTTAAAAGGAAGAATAATTTTGTGACTACAGACCAAAAACAGACTGACAAATCAGTTTTATAATTTCCAAAATATATTACCTGGTTTGTCTTCTGAAGAAAAATATAAACTAAAAGGAGATGGATGTGCCCTGGCTAGTGTGGCTCAGTAGATTGAGCACTAGCCTGTGAAACAAAGAGGTCACTGGTTCTATTCCCAGTTGGGGCACATGCCTGGGTTGCGGGCCAGGTCCCCAGGTCGGGGCGTATGAGACGATGTAATTGACACATTGATATTTCTCTCCTGCTCTTCCTCCCTCCTTTCCTTTCTCTCCAAAAACAAATAAAATCTTGAAAAAATAAAAAAAGGAAATGGATGCAAGTTTTTATATAACTCCTAGATAATGCAAGGACAGCAGTGGAAAAGTAGAATCAAAAGTAAGATTGATTCTTTATTTCTTCTGTACGTGTGTGAAGATTATGTGTGCTGTGTTGTTTTTATATATGACTTATTCTTTATCCTGTACTTAACTGAATGAAGGGAAGGTCACTGTAATAGAGAAGATAGTCAAAAATAAAAAAGAGGCCCTGGCTGGTGGCTCAGTGGAAAGGTGCCGGTCTGCAAACCCAAAGGTTGCTGGTTTCATTCCTAGCTAGGGCATGTAACCAAGTTGCAAGCCAGGTCTCCAGCCAGGTCTGTAGCTGGAGGCAGGTGAAAGGCAACCATACATTGATGTCTTTCTCTGTCTCTGCCTCTCCCTCCCCCTCTCTCTGAAAATAATAAATTTTTAAAAATTAATGTTAATTTAAAAAATAAAGAGCTTCCTGGATTCATGTGTATAGCAGATTGGAGAAGAGAACAGTCAGTAGGCAAGAGGATTGGGGCAGGGCATTGATTGGGGCTGGGTATCAGCTCAAGAGAGGACAGGATCACAGAAGACACATGGCCAAAGACAGATGTGAGGCAGGAGGGGCTCAGGAGTTAAATTGCCATTAAGGCAGAGAGGACAGAAAAGTTCAGAATAGATGTGATATGGAATCCCAGCTGCACTTGGGGGGCTAAGGAAGAAGGGAAAGGGAAAGAAAGGAGCATGAGATCAAAAGAGGGAGAGAGAGAGAGAAGGAGGGAGGGAGCAGTGAAAGTAAAGACTGGGAGCTTAGGGGAAGTCTTAAGGGAAGAGTTTTATGCTTATGCCCCAAAATGAGATTTATTCCTCTGATTTCATCTGTTCTTGGATGTAGTTGGCACAAATGGCACCAATTAGATTTTTATTATCTGAGTATGGTGTTTTAAGCTATTTACCTACCCTCTGGCTGGGAAGAAAAAGTGTAAACCATTGGTTAGAGAAGATAGGATTTTATGATTTACTAGATGGCTGTAAACTCCTTGGTCCTTTTAATCAGTTTGCTTATTCCACTAGCCCTGGTTTACTAGTCTGCCTCATCCCCCTTCAACCTCCCCCCCACCCCAAGACTGTCACCCTTCAAATCTTTTAGGGGTGATGGGGGAGGATGGTAGGTCTTTAGTAACTCTTCCTGCTGACAAGGTCCAAAGTCCATGGATGGAAGTCTCTCCCCGACTGATCTAAGGGAGGCAAGGGAATGAAATTCCAGACTGGAACAGAAAGACTGTTAGCTGATTCTTCCAAAATTGGAACAGGCTGGAATCCCTGAGCCATCATCTTGATGTGGATTGTTGTATCCAGAAACGAAGTTGGTAGATTGCTCCCTGTTTCATTGCCTTAATTATATAGCCCTGAACTAACTAGTTCAGTTAAATTATTATTTCAGGAAGCAGTGGTGTAAATGAGCTTCCCAAAGTGAGAGCTGATCCCATCACCTAGATGTCACCTGAGAATGGTTTTGTGGCAGGTGACTGTCCACAGGGCAGGTTTACCTTCCATCTCAGTGTTGACGAGGCATGTTTTGATGAATGCCACCTCCTCTATTTGTTTTATAACAACTTTATTGAGATGTAACTCACATAGTTCACCTATTTTAAGTATATGATTCAGTGGTTTTTGGTATATTTACAGTTATGCCACCATCACAATCTAATTTCAGAACATTTTCTGACCCCAAAAGAAATTTTGTATCCATGAGCAGCCAATTTGAATTCTCCTCCCCACACACCCCTGGCAACCACCAATCTACTTTCTGTATCTATGGATTTGCCTGTTCTGGATGTTTTATATAAATGGAGTTACGCATTTGACTTTTTGTGCCTGGCTTCTCTTAATATCATGTTTTCATCAACATGGTAGTGTATGCTAGTGCTGTTCTTTTCCTTTTATGGCTGAGTAATATTCCATCGTATAGACATACACTTCGTTTATCCACTTACCTGTTGATGTGCATTTGATGTTTGCACCTTGAACTCATTATGAAGAGTGCTGCTGTGGACGATTACCTGGATAAAAGTCAGTTTCCTTGGGGGTTATTCAGAGGAGTGGAATTCCAGGTGGTGTGGTAACTGCCAGTCCTTAAAGCTTTAGCCTGCATCCTGCAGAGCCTGGCTTCCACTGCATTCTCTGGGTGAAAGCAAATTACAGGCCCTGTCCAGAGTCAAGAGGAGGGGTGAGGCAGATACAGAGCCTGACTATCCAGCAGGGTTTATCAGGATCCTCTTGAAGCCCTCATCAGGGAACCTAACACAGAGCAGGTACTCAGTAAATGTTACTCCCTGTAGTAACTTTATTACTAAGAATACAAAATTGAGGTAGAAGGGAGAACAGAAATTGTTATGACTTAGATCAACATTCATCAGTTGGCCTGATAACAAATCCATCTTCAGGATTTGGGAGATTATATGCATACTTGAGATTAGCATTACGTGAGTCAGAAGGTGAGAACTAGAGGCTACTAGAGGTCAGGATAACCTTGGCACTGGATGAGATGATTAGGAGGCACCACATGTTTGTTCTAGGAAATGTGAAAGTGTCAAAAGAAAAATCACCAGTGTTCTACCTGTCACAGAGAATTGTAAATGTTTTGGTTTCTTTCCTTCTAGTGTGTTTTCTATGCAACATGTATATATGTATATATATTTAATAAAACAAAGATAATGTATATATAGTTTATATGTTACATTTATCAGTTAATATTGGGGGCATCTGTTTTTCTGGTTTCTAGTGGCTAGATTAGCTACTATCTATTCATCTATCTATGTCTGTTATCCTTTTATTTATATTTATTTCAAAGTTTAATCTATTACAATGTATAGCTTGGTGAATTTCTACCTGTGCATACACCCATAAGATAAGACCACTACCCCTGGGAGTTACAGAATTCTGTGGTCTCTCCCAGTCCATAAACTTCCCATTTTCACTATTAACTCCTAGTTTATTTATATACTCCCAACACTTAGGTTGCTTCCATTCTTTTCTTCTTATAAGTAATGCTGTGATCTCCCTTGTACTTACATGTGTCTGCATTTGATTGCTTCCTTTGGATACATTTCTGGAAGTTGTGAAACACTGGGTTACAGGTTTGAACATATGGAAACACTCTGAATGCCTTCTTGTCAAACATCTTTTTGGGTCCTCTTCCAGAGTGGCTTTTCCCCACCTTGGGGCTCCTGCTGCATGTTCCTTGGAGAGTACAATTAGAGTACTGTACTACCCAATTCCAGGGTTTAGCTTCAAAACTAGATCCTCAGGAGGTTTTGTTCATCTTTGTATCCCCCTACTTGGAGGCACGATAAAAATTGAGTTCTCCCGTCTACGTTTGAAGCCTTTCCTAAACGCAGTGCCACTAACGGGCTTTTCAAAATCAGTTGGTTTCACTTTTAGATTAAGTAGGACTTGCAGCCAAGCCAAGGAGCACAATGTATCTGAGGTCATTGATATGATTGAATGAGTTAATACAAGTATATGACATGTTTTAAAAAAACTTCCACCAGACTGTTAAACTCAGAGCTAACATATGGGTCATTTGTTTACTATTTCGTTTCCTACTAATCACTGAATAGTCACATACATTATTGGGGTAAGTCCAGTAATTTCTTCCCATTGAAATTGCCTATCTCCCAAGATTTCGTGTCTAAAAAGGTAAAGCTGCCCAGTGCTCCCTGCTGTTGCTCCTTGTCACCATGTGGTGTCGGTGTTGAAGACTGGTCCTGTGAAGTTGTGAAAACGGACCTGCTCATTGGCGTCCTTCTGCGATGCTCTTGTCTGGCCAGATTGCATGGGCATGCTTTGCACTCAGACTCCTGAAACTACCCTTCCTTCCCTGCCTCTTCCATGGTGAGAGCAAGTCATGGACTCAGAACCACTTCCTCTCCTTAATGTTTTAGGACCACTTTGCTAAAAAGATGAGGCAGCTTTCCCAAGGATATTCCAAGCACAAAAGGTCTTGTCCTCTTAGGATGGTGCAGCCAGTGCTCTCAGTATCTAAGTAATTTTAGGGATGTATCACCCAGGGTATTACAGCAAGAGGATTTACCTTGAGTTCCACCTTTGCATATCATTTCAAGTATCTCTTCTTCAAAGCAGAAAGTTGTCTAGGCTGCAGTATATCAAGGCCTTAAGAGAAGCTGTGTCCTAACACAAGTCTGTTCAGTGGTGATCTGTACCATGACAAGCATACTTTGTATATCATTAAGTCCTCAATGTTGTTGATAGGTTCTGCACCTTTAAATGAAACAATGTATACAATAACAAAACCAATCTTAACATAGGCTAAGTGATAAAAAAGTTCCTATAGCATTTCATTGTTATAATGAAAACATTCTCATTATATATGTATCCTCCTCATGTGTATTTAATAGAATACTTTTTATTTGTTATTTGAGCCCCTACTGTGTGCCAGGCATGTGGAAATGAACTGCATATATACCGTCTGGGTGTGTGTACTCGTATACAGCTACTGTGTATCTGATGAGATGTTCACTTATTTCACAAACATTTAATAGCACTTTTCTATCTGCTGGGGACATGGAGTTTGAGTCATCTTGATATTTCTTTTTAGTTTTTGAAAGAACAGGTAAGTTGAGTGCTTTCCAGCTTTCTTAAGTAACCTGACCTGTGCAAAACATTGCCTTTTTTTGGTATAATCCTGTTTCGTTTCTTTTTTCCTTTATTTTTTGTAGAGAATTTTTGAGTTTGAGGCAAACTGATGACATTGCCCAAAAGATCTCAAATGTTCCCCAATATAATCCTTGATTAAAAATAAGATACTGTACATCTAGTTAGAAATTAAAAGCAGAGGCAGGACTAATACTGGGGAGTTTGTTTATTTTGCTTATCTGAAGTGAGATAAAGAATATTTCAGAGTGGGCAGGCTTCCAACTTGGACCATGCACACAAAGCACCTCATTCTAAGAATAACTGAAAGAGAACTATTTTGCCTGTTTATTTTCTCCTACAAGTGTGATGTAAAACCTTTAACATCTGCAGAAGCAGCCACGACCACGTGCGGAAACGGCAGTTTTTGCAAATAAAAATGCTTCCCAGAGGCATGACAAATGCAAGACTAACAGGTGTAGCACAGATCCAAGGCGGACATATGGTTCTCATCAGCTGCCTCTCTCGTTTTAAGTCTAGGTCTTCCTCTAACAACCAAAAAAGTTGTTTCTCCTGAGGCTTCGGCTAATAATCCACTCGGTCTGCCTTTCCACCCCTTTTCTCATAACAGTATTTCTAACAGAGCTGCCGGAGAGAGGGGAAGACAGCAATGAGAGAAGGCAGTAAGCGGGCAGAACAGATTAGAAGCCCTTAGCCTTGACATTAGCAGTTCTGTGTTCGACCTATAACTTTGGCTGACCTCGGGCCTCAGTATTCTTCCTTGGGAAGTGTCTGGTTAAGAAAGTGAGGGTTTCAGTTTTCCAGCCTCCACACCAAGCAGGGTGGAAGAGTCTTTTTTTTTACTTTTAGATTTTATCATTTTTACAGAGGAGAAAAGAGGGAGAAACACTGATCGGTTGCCTCTCACGCCCCCAACTGGGGACCTTGCCGCAGCCCATGCTGTGCCGACTGGGAATCAACCCAGCTCGCAATCCACGAGCCACCCCAGCCAGGGCCGGGAAGATCTTTTTATATCAGTGGTATCTAGTGGGTAAAGAGCAGGGATGCTATTCAACAGCCTACAACGAAGAGGACGGCCCTACAAAAGAGCGACCGAGCTTTACAAGTCACTGGGGCACAGGCTTGCATTTGCATCCCTGGGATCGGCGCAGGAGGCTGGCGTTGAAGTTTCCGCAGCTGGGGTGGCGTCTCCTCGGAGACACACTCCTCTCACATTTTCGGGACTCGGGCCAGCGAAGCACTGCAGACACCGGCCCTCAGTACTGAAAAGGGACGCAGAGGGGCCCCTTTGGTAGACCCTTCCGCACGCATCACAATGTGGACGTCCATCTCCCTTGCACCCAGAAACACCGATCAAGGGACTTAGGAAGGACCTCTGGGCTCGGAAAACTTAGCAGCTTCTCCCGCCCTCGACCTCCCGTCACCTCGGTCAGCGCGGGGAAGGCTTTTCTCCCCAAATTGGGGTCCTGCCGCCGCCCTCCTGCACTGCATCCCCTGAGGCAGTGACCGCAGCTCTGGGTTCAAGGGTTCCGCGCGCACCCCGCGTTTCCGTTGGGAACCTCCACGGGAGACACGGGCGGGGGCGGGGCCTCCAGGCGGCAGACGTTGCTCTGCCCAACCGCCTCCCAACGGCTTTCCGGACAGGGGCTGGGCGGGGACGAGGCGCCTGCGCGCGCAGGCGTTCAGGTACGGGGCGGGCCCTCGCGCGGACCCGCCCAGGCCTGGCGTCTCCGCCCGCCTCATCTCCCAACCTCCTCAGCGTGGCGCCGACGCTGCGTGCGGCGCGGGTTACCCAGAGTGCTCCGCGCGGGGTAGATCACTGGAGTTTGGTTCTCGAGGCGGCGGCAGCAGCGGCGACGGCTCCGGCAGCTCCTCCTCCTCCGGTGGCGGCGGCGCCCCGGGCCCGAGCCCCGGCTCCGGCTCCCCTCTCCGCCGCCCCGCGCGCCCCCTCCTCCCCCGGCGCCGCGGGGAACATGAGGCTCCGCTCTAGGAGGCCAGCGAGTGAGTGACCCCCGTCCCCCGCCTCAGCCTGCCCGCCCGCTGGCTCGGCCGCTCCCCCCCCGCCTCGCCCAGGCAATGACAGCGGCTCCGGCGTCTCCGCAGCAGATCAGGGACCGGCTGCTGCAGGCCATCGACCCCCAAAGCAACGTAAGTGTCCGCCGCGCAGGCCGGGACCGAGGCCTCGTGGGCCCGTGACCCTCCCCCTCCCCAGTATCCCTCACCCTCGGGGCTCCCGGGGACCCGTCCGAGGCCCCCCTTCCCAAGAATGCCGCTGCCACCTCAGCTTCTCGCTCCCTGGGCTCGGGCGGGGGGCGCTCAGTACGTGAGGCCGAGGCTTCCTTGCGGCCTGGGCGGAGGGAGCAGGCAGATCTGAGGACCAAGCTTTGCCTCCCCTCCCGCTCCAGCTCTAGGACCCTAGTTGTTCCTGGCGGAGCTTATCCGCCTCCCCCTTCCCCAGAGACCCGAGACCCCCGGGAAGCCCTTCCGGCGGGGGGAGGGGAGGAAGAAAGCCTGAGAGCAACTGGTGTCTGGGGTGGAATTCGGGGAACCCGTGTGCCACCCGAGTCTCGGCCTTCTGGGTGATCAGGGAAGTCCTTCCTCTGGCTGGAAGCACCTTGGCGTCGGAGGGAAACCCCGGGCCCGCTTTGACCCTAGCCGATGCCCAGGGCTCTGCAAGTGGCCTTGCCTTCGTAGGGAGATCCCTCTTGGGGTCACTGCTGATACGGAAGATGATCTTGGGTGAGGTGGGATCCTTCATGCTTCTTTTCTGGGCTCAACCGCCCGTTGTGTCTGTGACCAAGCCAGAGCCCTGCATTTTGCTGGGGAATTAGAGGTGACTCTTTTCTCTCTTTCCCCCAAGAACCCTATATTCGCTGTCCCGTTTCCCTGACTGGGGGTCCCAGCCTGGTGGTTTGCGACCTGGGAGGTCAGGGTTAACCTCGAAGTGTTGCTGTCTCAGAGGTTCCTCCACCGAGGCTGCTGTTTGCAGAGGGATCTCCCCTGCCCCCTCTGTATGTGTAGGGGAAGACTCATCCTGTTCTCACATACTCTCCAAGGGGTTGTTGGCGATAGGGGTCATTTTCCCCTGTGGCAGGAGCAGGTTGAGCAATGGGAAGATGGTATCCAGGTATGAAGTGAGCCCCTGCATTTGCTGGGAGACCAGGAAGTGGCCATAGAGATCACTTTTTAACATGCTGGGGATGGAAGAAAATACCGACTTGGGCTTGGCCAGGTAACTTGGGTTTCTTTCACTGTTGGGGCTTTGCCTTTCCTTTATGTGAGCTTGGCTTTACTCAGTGAGCTTTATTTATTTATTTGTTTGTTTATTTCAGTAATTCATGTTGTATTGTGCAGTTTTGGTAGTAATTGAGGAATTATGATCTTCTCTGGTTTCAGTATCATAAGTAATTCTCTTATCCCAGGTCTTAAGGCCTCATTAAGGTTGACTTGGTATAAATTGCTTTTAACCAATGTTGTATATGTTTTTGTTAGGACTTTGTGGGTGGAGCAGGCACAAGCTATATAAAACCTTCCAGAATTTTTGCAGTAACTGGTGCTGCTACAATTCTTGAAAATGAAATATTAGAGGATAAAGCAAGTGACATGAAAAATGTAAGCCTTGATGACTTTTCCATCTTTTTTATAGTCACAGTGCAGTTTCTTGAGTTCCATGTGGTTGTTTGCCTTCAGGAGAATCTGAGACTGGCTGAGATGTGAGCACTGATCCTTAATGCCACCTAGGCAAGCTTTGGAATGAGAAGGTGCTTTGACTGGTGGTCATGATTTCATGGATTAGGTTGAGGTAGTGACCTCAGGGGTTCCAGTGGTTGTAATCTAGTGGGTTTTTAGGAGTAGGGGAGGTTGAGGGGTTAGCCTAAAGCTGGGTGGAGGCGGGAACAAATCTCAGCTTCATGTATCCTGGTTTATACAGGAACATTGTATCCATATGAGCCAATGACTGTGTTACAAGGCATAGAGTTCACATTTCATGTGGCTTGCTTTGGGGGGGCTCTAGTGATAGGTATGCGTATAGTCCTAACACAAGTGATAAATTGGGAGATTGTCTCTTTGAATATGAGCAATGAGGAGAGTGCCTTCTGTTTTCCATGCTATTATTGTTGGTGTTCATGAACATTGTTAATAACCATTTAACTGGAGTATGGCTTGGAGCAAATCACACAGAAACGCAGAGCCATGGCGGAATGGTTGCTGGTGGAGAATGTGCAACAATACTTTGGGTTGTGGTTCTCTATTGACTTGGGCCCAGGTGAGAGTGAGATGTCAACGAGGCATTGTTACAATGCAGCTGCTCTTCTCTGCCTTGCCCAATTATGAACTCCATTTCTGGATAGTTAGTTGACACGTATTTAAGATGTTCATGGGGGAGAACATCGGGACACGGTTGAAGAGCCAACACTAGAATTGAATCTCTTCTGAGAGAATTGACACAGAATTGTGTCATGTAATCTTACCTTGGTAGGCATGCAGTCATGGTTAACACAGTTTTTGCTTGAAAAATCAATCTCAGGCAGCTGACCTAATATACCCAAGGGTCTGAAAAGTTAGGGAAGTGACAAAGTAACATTTACTAACCACATCTCTTTGACAAAGGAGTTCTTATAAGGAAAGTTGTTTCTTGCTCTAAATTCTAGCCTCTGGGGTATTTGAATTTCTGTAGCAGCAGTTTCTGAATTAATAATTTCTCCCAACTCAGTACTGAAGTAAATCATCTACAGTCCTTTTCAGAAAGCTACTAACAGTTTTTTCAGAACAATTGAAGCTTTACTCTTCTTGTGGTGTGTGTCCATCCAGAGTGTTGACAATGTCTCTGATGTGCATTGTGGGCATTTGTTCCAGCTTAATCTTGCATTATTGTGGATAAAGTTGAGAGCAGTGTCTTCTCCCACTCAGAAATCAAGAGTCTATCCACCCCAGCACAGCCTCCTCAAGCAGGTGATTAGGTTCCTGCTTGTATGGGATGGCCATTGTTTCATGAAAGTTCAGGCTTTGTCTTCCTGACCAGAATGTAGGCTTCATTGAGCTTGGATCGTTTATCTCCTCTCTAGAGCAGAAACGTTAGGTGTACTTTCTAAGTGCTGGTTAACTGACTGACCCGTAGAATCCTACTTGAACCTATGACTGAGGACCTATATTGGGGTCCTCTTGTACAGAAAAGCCCTTGTGACTGTTATAGGCCCAGGATTCAGTCATGGAATAGTCTAACGTGAAACTCTATAGAGCCATGAGGAGCGAGGATGTTCATCTGGCATCTGAAAAAATGCCTGACTTGAGATCATGAGAGTTTGTACTGCAGCCCATGACAAGTTGAATGACAGCACAAGGCAGGCCTTGATTAAAGCAGGTGAGCATTCCTATATTCAGAGCAAGAAGAGGCCAGAGAAGGCAACTCGGGAAGAAGGACTTGAACTTGCCCTGGATGACAGTGTAAAGGCCGCCCAGAAGTCAGGCCTTTCAACAGGAAACTTCAGGCATGACTTTCTTTCTCGCAGTTCTGCAAATATCAGGTACCAAGGAGAGGTGACCAAGAGGCCTCTGCAGAGAGACATGCAAGAAAGATAATTTTCTCACCTAGAAATTTGAAAGTTAAAATGCTGCTTAGCTTCCCTGGGCTGCAGGTTCCTCACCTGCAAAATGGAACTGGGTACTAGAGTATATGCCCCACAAAATTCCTTCCTGATCCATAGTTTGGGTTATGGAAAGGGCAACTGAAGCTAATGTGAATTATTTTAGAAGTTTTTTGTTTCAATGCAATGTGCATTGTGTGAACTTTATAAAATAGTAAAGTTCTACACAGGTATACACACTTCACATGACTATACAGCACTTTGATAGTATCTCTTGCTTCCCCTATCAGCTCTGTAATGGAATTGGGCCAAGCAATCCTGTCTCTCCTTTCTGCACAGCGTATATGCTGCTTAGTGTATCCTGTGTCCAGGAGGGGACAAGGTTTCTTCCTGACTTCTTTCAAGGTGACTGCCCCAGGATTAGGGCCTTACCCCAAGTTATTAAGTGACATGCTTCCAACTCGAAATGCCACTGCACTGCTCTCAAAGATGGGGCAATGGCTTCTGAAGAGGCCCAAGAAGACAGTGTCCTTGAACTAATAAGAAAAGACGTGGAAGCCTCTTCTCTCCCACCCAAGTTTATATGTGACTTCCAGTGTTAGATTTGCCTGTGACAGATCCAACAAACAGGTTGATGGTATTAGGCAGCCTGTCCCAGAAACATCTTAAGGTTTCTGTTAGTGACAGAATCCTAAGCTAGACCACACCATGGTGTGGCAACTGCCAGCTGACATGGAACTTTCATGAGTCTTGTTCCTGCTTTGTTTTCTGGTTCCAGATTATAGCAGTTTTGATTTTAACTTGAAATACCCAAATTCGGTGATATTCCTGCCTTTGCTCTTTATGCTGTAGCCAGGATTGATAAGGAAAGCAAGCAGTGTGGTGTTTTAGTACTGTGGGAAATAGGTAAGAAGTGTCTGTTGTAAAGCAGGTGTGTGTCCTTGTTGTGACACATTCTCTCCCTCAGAGGATGGTGGACTTTATATTCCATCTTCAGTGGAGGTCTCTGAACGGTCCTCAGAGCTGTCTTTAATCAGAGTATGTTGTCGTGACTAGAGGATAGTCCAGAATCAGCCTGTGGGATGGGGTTTTTGTCCTGACATGGTTTTAAAAGGCACTATGGTCACCTGGGCTCCTAGGCTTAAGACACAGTTGTATGTGTGGCAAGACACATGCCTTAAGAGTTCCAAACTTGGGGTTAGGTGTAGGAGGGCAGCCATGCTTACCTATGGCTTGGTTTTGGTGTCCATGTGGGCATCTTCTCAGATGGAGTTCCAGGTTAACCAGAACCAGGCCCCAGCCTGATCTCTAGGTAACTGCAGTCCAGTGGGTGAGTCTCCTGCCCAATCCCCCACTGTACATTGTCTTCTAAAAGCTGGGAGTTTTATCTTTGTTGGTAGGAGTTGTGCCTTTTTTTATTCCTGGTGGTGGAATGTCCATGAGTCCACTAGTTGTTGTAATGGGTGACTGAGATTGTGGTTCAGTGGGTGGTAGTGTAGGCGTTGCATTTTCAGTCCAGTCTCAGAGTGCCTGTCCTCAGAGCCCCCTTCTCCAAGCTCCTTTTCACTTTCAGGGCACACATGTAGAATGGAGCAAGAATTAACATAGGGCCCTGGCTGGTGGCACAGTGGATAGGCGCTGGTCTGCAAACCCAGAGGTCGCTGGTTTGATTCACAGCCAGGGCACATAACCAGGTTGTAAGCCAGGTCTCCATCCAGGTCCTTAGCTGGAGGCAGGTGAAAGGCAACCATACATTGATGTCTCTCTCCCTCTCTGCCTCTCTCTCTTCCCCCTCTCTAAAAATAATAAATAAAATCTTAAAAAAAAAAGAATTAACATAGGGATTCCATGAACTGAGGAGCATTTTCTGCATAAGGAAGGCCTATCAGTGTTCTGCAAAATCTGAACAAGTTCCAGATTTTAGGGGGCAATATCTTTTACATCTTGGTCACCAACTGATGCACACTTTATGGACAGATACGGTAAAACTGGAAATGGTAGCTCAGCAGTGAATAACTATTTCTAGTAAGTGCTTATGTGCTGGATGTGAAGGGTGAAGACCTGGACATGCTTGGGCCTTACCTTCCAGGGACCTGGAGATCCCCTTGTAGGGAGGAGGGCAAGCATCGAGTGTGCACATGGACTGTTTGGGCTGGAGCTGGGGATCTGCAGTCAAGGCAGGGCTATAGCTCTTGGGTCTAAATGGAGCAGTTCTTCATGGATCTTATTCAAAGTTTGTTCAACCTTCAGAGCCTGGGAAATGGCTTTCTAGAACACTTCATCATTTGACTTTTCTTAATGAAAAGTTTTACAGGTGCAGGAAGTCAGTTCTTGGTTTGTCTCTGATCCCAGGGGAACAGAAAGTTTGGAGAAATAGCTGGTAAACAGTTTGCCCCCTCAGCAGTGGGATGGGGAAGGAGCAGGCGTCGGGTTCTGTGAAGGGACTGAGGATTGGTTTCAAGTATTTGAAGTGATGTCATACTCAAGTGTTAGGTTTGCTCTGTGTGGCTTTCCAGGAGGGGATGGCAGGAGTTCCTGGGAAGGAGGTCTTATGCCACTTTGGGGAGCTCTTGATTATTGCCGGAGTTGGCTGGAGATGGTCCGAAACCACCATGCCAGGTTGTGGTGCAGGCACATCCAGGCCCTTCGTCTGGACCCCAGATTTCTATCTATGAGGTTCTGTGCCTGCATATGAAGCCCACTGAAAAGGAGATGGGTCATGTCAGGTGGGGGGTTACTGCCAAGCAGATGGGGTTCAGAGTCTTGAAATGTTTCTAGGACTGCAGCGAGGTTTCCTGTTTTTACCAATTGGAGGCTATGAGGTGACTGGCTGCCATTTACTGAACTCTTACTGTGGGTTAGGGATGTTGTGGAGTGCTTCGCGCCCTGGTTGCTTCTCTGAAGTTCATTTTGGCGGTGGTCTGTCCATTGTTGGAGAGGAGGCAAGTTGTGTGTTCATTACTACAGCCTTTTCCCCTTTAAAATCTTACAGCCTCGCTGCTCCTAACTTTTGTCTGTCAGGATCCATTTTTATGATCAGAAACATTCCGGAACTCCCACATAATGACAAGTGTACTTTGAGAAAATTCAAGGACAGAAGCTAATCTAGTCATGCTTTGAAATGAAGTTATATCTTGTCATCTAAACAGCATTTACTTAAATCTGCAAGCTAACCTTACTTATCTGTGTATGATACCTAGGGTCGGAACCTTGGTACCACCTGTATGTGACTCTGCCTCCCCCAGTCCCTTTTCCAGAAAGCTTGCCCTCTTTAATCCAAGACCATTTCCCTCAGGCACCACATACCTGCTGATAACAGGTTTTGTTGATCAGTTTTCCTTGGATTGCAAACACCCTGGTAGTGGACCATGAGTTCCTTCCTTCCCCTGTACCTAAAACTTCAGTAGCAACTGGGTGCTAATATGCTTGTTGATTTTTCTGTGAAAAGGACTGATCTTGGGAACTGGCTATCAACACTGAACAGGTATTAGGTGCTATACTTTGCAGCATTTCTCACATGTTCACAATTCACTTAATCTATACAGCAACCCAGGGAGGTGGGAACTGATGCTCAGGGGGTACACTACTAGAAGTGATTGCACTGAATTGGAACCCACCTGCTGTGACCTCCCATGTCACTGCAGTAGTATAGTGGGTACAAGGCAGGATTTGGGTCCTTACACAGGATTCCTCTGTGGACATTTTTATTTGAGCTGGGATTGTGCTTCTCTTGCACTAGCTGAGGAAAAGTTATGTTTCTTGGTTGGCATTTTTTACTCTAGAAAGAAAAGATGGCTCATAATCTTAGATCCCTGCCTACAGTATTTCCAGTAGACACTGTTCAAATGCCACTTTGGGACATTTTGGCCTTTTTTGGTCATGTAACAAACAGACTCTTCTGGATGTTTCTCTGCCCTGGGTTTCATTCATCAGGGTCAGAAAGTAGGTGATGCTTTCTCCAGGGTACAACTGTGATGGATCTGTCTTGTTGCTGCTGTGGAGATCCCAGTCACTCATCTTTGTGCACAGAGTGATGGTATATGTGGCTGGCCTTGATTCTGTGGTGCAGATGGCAGCAGTCAGGTGAGTTGCTGATGGAGGACTCAGATGTGAGTGATCATAGCTCACACTGAGGGCCCAGTAGGTGGCCCCACTGTCCTGTTGGTATCTTCAGTTTTATCCCTGCCCCACACCATTGGTCACACACTTGGCTACACACTGGGCAGCACCAAGCTGATTACAGCTCTGCCTGCATACACTGGGTTCTTCTTGTCCCCTTAGTGGCTTATTTTGATAGCCCTCCCCCCCATCCCAACTTATTGCTCTCAACTCCTTTTGTCATCAGGTACCTGGCCCAGCCCAGGTTGGGTGGTGGTGTAGTGGCCACATTCTCTTCCCCCCAGGTAATTCCAAAGTAGCTAGCTAACTGCCCTCTTCTTCTTTTTCTTTTTTAATTTATAATATTTTATTTTATTTTTAAAAAGATTTTATTTATTACTTTTTAGATAGAGAGGGGAAGGGCAAGAGGCAAAGAGGGAGAGAGACATCAATGTATGATTGCCTTTCACTCTCTTCCAGCTGTGGACCTGGTTGGAGACCTGGCTTGTAACCGGGTTATGTGCCCTGGCTGGGAATCGAACCAGTGACCTTTGGGTTCACAGGCTAGCGCCTTATCCACTGGGCCACTGGCCAAGGCTTGCCCTCTTCTTCTTAAGGCCAGCCCTTCTAGAAGCCACTTCCCAACTTTACCCCCTCAGTTTATTTTGCTTCTGTGCTGGGCATGCAGTTGGCAAGCTGGCTTTTTCATGCTGAGTGAGTGACGCTGCTGTGTAGGTTTGCACTATAGGAACAGTTGACCCTTTCCGCTGATTGGTTGACATTGTTTGCCTCTAGTGTTCTGTTAGATAGTTGCTGGCAGAGCACCTGTCCTCTACTTCCTTTACTAATTTAGTTGGCAGATCTCCCACAGAGGGAGGGTAGTCTTGTGCTTATGACAAGAGCTTGAAAACAAAGCAACTGATATGCTTGTGTCACTCAGTGTGATATCTTCATAAAGTGTGGTGTCTTCCCTCCAGCCTTTATAGCTGCAGAACTCACCCTTGTGGAACATCATCCAAGAGAAAAAAGAGCAAGTGATTCTTTCCTAGAAATCCCAGCAGACATTTTGTGATGCCCTTAGGCTTTGCTGGAATTATCAGTCTGTGTTGGTGGGGATGCCTCAGGAGACATCAGGGGCCTGTTTGTAGATGAAGTGGGCAGTGGGGCAGGGAGCAACTGGCAACATCCCCGGGTGCATGCTTGTTTAATCATCTTTTTCGTGTGATAGTACCATCAAATAGGTGGTGAAATGCTGGGGCTGGGAGACTTGGGTCCAGGTAATGAAAGAGGCTTAACTGAAATGTAAGGTCCAAAGTAATCAGTGGGGTGGTTTGAAAGGTGTGAGGCTACAGCACTAGCTTCTGAATAACCTGTTATTTCTGATTGAACCTACAGACCCTGACTTCCTTGTAGTTACAGTTGGGCACCTTGCTGTTACCTTGTGTTTGCGCAGGTTCAGGTTGCAGATTCTGACTCCATCATGAGCTGAGGAACACTCAGTAGTACAGGAGAGCCTGCCCTATAGCACTGCTTGTTCTCCTGTACCCATCAGCTCTCCTGGTGCTGCAGTAACTGCCTGACCCAGTCCTGGCCAGAGTAGGTGGTGCATTCCAGAAGTCCTGGACCACCCAGGCCTCCTGTAGTCTTAAGGCAGTGCCTATTAACCCAGGCAAGAGCTATGCTCTGGGCCCAGCAGCATGGATGGGCCCTGGTTGGGGTCAGGTAGGCCCTGATTGTCCTGCCTATTTCCTTTTGTCTTTCCCCTCCCCCTGGTTAACCTGGGTAACCATATCCTGGTCTGGCTTCTTCCTCTTAGGTAAGTAAGAGGGGTAAGATCAGGTGATTTTCGTGGCCTCCATTTTTTCCATGTTGCTCTCAGCAACCTAAAGTTGGTGATGTCTCCTCCAGCTTTGCTGGGTGCTGACAGCTTGGCAGTGCTAGAAATGGACCATGTGTTAAGTTTTAAGCAAGATTAGGAAAAGGGTTTGTGAATGAATATTTCACTTCTATTTTAAAGAACTTAAAGTATTTTTAAAGCTTTTAAAGTTCTGACTTGGAAGTTTTGTCAATAAGCCAATGCTGCCTTTCAGTTTAGGAGCCTAACTTCTTAACCAAAGGGCACATACATATCCCCCTGCCCCCCACCATACAGATACCACCAAGTTGTTAATGTGAGCTCATTCTGCCTTTGTTTGTACCCTTTTTCCTCCTCTTACAGCTGAGTCAGAGTGCCATTGGTATTGAATTTGGGGTAGGACAGCAAAGAGGGAAGCAGTGTTTCTGTTTTTTTGTCCTTGGCATCCTTTGTCTGTCTGTCTTGTGGACAGACTTCTTTGATGTGGGAAGTACAGCAGCTCCTCAGTTTGACCTCTTGAAGGCTAAGCCACTAAAGAAGAAGGGATTCGCTCACTTGCTTCCAGTTTGGAAACTAGAGGAACACTCTGGGTTGACCTGAAGGTGGGGTGAAGGGAGCCTTGTAAGAAAGTGGTAGTGCCTACAGGAAGTAAAGGAGGAGCTTGCAAACAGAAGCAGGGTCTGCTGTGCAGACAAAAGTTATAGGTCCTGTGGGTGGGGGGACAGAGGGGAGCAAAAAGGGGATGGATGTAATACAACAACAATAAAATTTAAAAAAAAAAAAAAGAAAAAAAAAAAAAAAAGTTATAGGTCCCCCCAGCTGCTGTAGCCCTCCCATGTGGCAGGACAAAAACACTAGGGACATTGATCTAGGGTTGGAAGTTGGGCTATCTTAGGGCTTCTGGTGAACTTGCTTGTCAGTCCTGCTCAGAGTTAGGGGAGTGGGCACTGGCTTGTACCCTGAGAATGACATTCCTAGGAATAGAGTGGACATGGTTTTTCATCTAGTCAGTGGTGGGTTTCCACAAATTGGGAAATAGGAAGTGGCATTTGCTTTATAAGATGGGCCAGCCTCGGGCATGTGGATGTGCTGTGTTTGTTACCCCAGGCTGTCTTTCTGGGTCACCGTGTCATCTTTAGTGCCTGCTGCGCAGTCAGTGGTGAAGGCACTTCCATGGAATGAACAAGGCCTGAGGCCTAATACTGAGGAGTGCCCATCATCGCATGGCACCCCTGCAACTTTCTGTGTTTGGCCATTTTGGTCTCTCCAAATTCTTTGCCCATGGTACCTCTTTTCTCCTGAGCATTCTGGCTTTGCCCTGCACTGCTGGAGCTCCTGCATGGCCTTTAAGGCTTTCCTCAGGTACTCTCAGAGCCATGGCTACCAGCAGCACCTTAGCCATTGCTCCCAGCTGACGGTTGTCCTGGATGTGTAAGCAGTCTGTCCCAAAGCAGATGCATCATCTTTCCTCCTGCCCATGGCATGCTGTACTCTGTCAGTTTGTCATGCCATGGCTCTTCTGGCTACCTCAGGGCTACCCTGGAGTTCCCCTTGCATGATGACTCTCTTCCTGCAAATGAGACTTCCAGGGTGGTCTGATGCAGCCACTTACCAGTCAATCTCCTGCCTCCTGCTCTCCCATCCATATTGGCTGCAGAGTGACTATCTGAAAACATAGACTGGATGTTTCATTCCCTCTGTTGGGACCATCTTTTTAAAAATACTTATTTTAGAGCAAGAGGAAAGGAGAGAGAAAAAGGGAGAGACACTGATGTGTGAGAGAAACATCAGTTGTCTGCTTCTTGCACACCACCAACAGGGACATGGCCCGGAACCCAGACATGTGTCATGACTGGGAGTTGAACTGACGACCTTTTGGCTTGCAGGCTGGCACTCAGTTCACTGAGCCATACCAGCCAGGACTAAAGTCTGAGTTCTTTAGGTAGCATATAGTGGAGAAGACGGTCTTTCTCTGGTTGGAAAACTTGGATTTTGTTGTCCTGTACACCAAAAAGTTGTGGGTTCCAGTTAGGTCAGGAAACATGCCTTGGTTGCAGGTTCAATCCCTGGTTGGGTTGCATACAGGAGGCAGGTGATCAGTGTTTCTCACATCAGCGGCTGTCTGTCTGTCTCTCCCTCCCCCTTCTTTTCTCTAAAAAAAAATTGTAAACATATCCTCAGGTGAGGATTTGAAAAAAAAATACTTGGGCTTTGTCATTGGGCAGAACTGAGTTAGAATCTTGACTCTGCTGTTCACCATGCAGCTTTGGATGAAACTAGGTTTGTGGCCTTAGTTTTTTCAGGAGGATGTACTACAGTCGTTAGGAAGGTTCTGGCCCTGGGCCTGACTTGTCATGGTGCTGACCAGCATGGCAGGTAATAGTTCACAGGCTTGGTGCATCCAGCTTGCATTTCCTTCCTGATCTGCCCTCCCTCTGACCTATGCCCGATGGATGATGGTTAGTGGTCTAGCCAATCATGGGGCTGCATGTTCCTGGTCAGTACTGGTTCAAGGATGAGCCTATGATCCAATCA
The DNA here is from genome assembly GCA_004026585.1 of Noctilio leporinus. NCBI lineage: Eukaryota > Metazoa > Chordata > Mammalia > Chiroptera > Noctilionidae > Noctilio > Noctilio leporinus. The sequence goes on along the minus strand of PVIW01004023.1, from coordinate 30,447 downwards.
GAGCCCTTGAAAATTTTAGCACTTTGCTGGGATGGCTGGGGAAACTTGAGTTGGAAAGGTTATGACTAGGTTACTGTTGGATTCTATTGCCTGGGGAGAGCTTGCTCAGCAGTGAGACCAGCCCAGAGGGGTGGGGAGGACTAAGTCACCAGCCAACTAGGTAAAGCCAGCACCTTCTTTTCTTGATAAAGCCCATTTGAGCTGGCTTTCCGGTCACTTGCAGCCAAGAGAGTCTAGAAAGAATTAGTGGAGCACATCATAACATAGCCTTTGGCTTAGCTGTCACCTGCACCTTCTTCCCCTAGCTGTGCTCATCTGCTCATCAGTCAGCTCTGACCTGCTTGTACATTTCCTATCAGGATGACCCACCTTCCTTCTCTCTCCCCTTCCTACCTGCCTCCAGATTCTGGACCAAGGGTGGCCCCCCAGCAGGGCCAGAGCCAGTTACCCCAGGAACACTATCTCTCGGCTATTTCTGGTATCTTGGTTCAGTCTTTACCACAGCACCTTTAACCTGTCTGACATGCCTATATTCCCTACCCGACTTGGTCTTTTCTTGCTGGTGCTTAGTGAGCCTGTTCATTCTATTAGGGCCAGTAACCATTTTATAAACAGACATGGTTCACCTCTTGATTTTAAGCTGCACATGAGCACTGAGGGATATGGGATATGCTGTAGTCTTGGGATGAATCACTTAATGTCTCTGAGCCTCACTCTCTATATCTGTGAGAAGAGGCTGTTGGAGCCATCACCTAGTGGTATCATCCTGAGGGACAGGACATGTTGGGTGCCTGATACAGTGTCCAGCTTCTGTTCAGTCACCAAGATGACCAGAAGGGAGCTGGTTCTAGCTCTGTTACAGGTGAGGAAAAGAGTGCTGGAGATTGCTCTTGCCTGAGGCCATGCAGCTGGAAAAAGTAGAAAGGGGATTTTAATACTATGGATTGTTAATAGACCTTTAGGTGGACTTCAGCCTAGATCTCATTTAATCTCCTGACCAACCCTACTGAAATCAACTGCTCAATGTCTTCTGGTTGCATTGTCAGAGGGCTGTCTCTCTGCAGGGACTTTGTGTTTGGGCTGTAACAAACATGGTGGACCATGGTATCATCTCTCGATGTCTTCACTCTACTAGGTATTATCCCTTTGATAGATGAGACTGCGGCTTAGCAAGGTTAAATAGCTTGTTAGCTGACCTCAGAGCCTTTGTTTTCATAATGAGGCAACACTGTGCCCACACCAGACAGGAGAGGGGTATGCAAGAATTCTGAACACCATGTGCTGGTGGAACTGGTCTTTGTCTGTGCTGTCCTATGTATTTGATAGCCATGAGCTGCATATAGATAATGAGTATCCAATATGTGGCTGGTAAGATTCAAGAAACTGACTTTTAGATTTGTGTTTTGAATTGTAATGCCCACTTGAATTGAATAGTGCACTTGTAGGGCCTCAGATCACTTGTACTTTGTGAGGGTGAGAGCTCTAGGCTGCGTTGTCTCTTCCGCTTGGAAAGTGGGAGAGGAGGTTGTGCCTGTGTTGACATGGGAATGCAGGATGGGGCTCCTGTCCCATCCGAGCCACCCTCTGGTCCCAACCCCTCCCTGACCAAACAGCCCTGTTTCTCTCATGTCTCTGGAGCCTCTGAGCCATGTCAGCTCCATTCACGATTCTGGTCTTGTGAGGAAGAAAGTCTTCTTCTCATTTCTCCAGTGGTGATTGATGAATGTGGTTAAAGACAGAAAGGAAGGAAAAAAAGAAAAGTAGTTGGGGGAGGGGGCATAAGGGGAGTAAATGGTAATGGAAAAAAATTCAATTAAAAAATAATATGCAAAGGTTTTGAGTTAGATTTGGGTTCAGGTCACTATGGCTCTGTCTCTGAAATGTTTGTTCTTGAACAAATCACTTCAGTTACTTGCTGTCCTCTATAAAATGAGGACAAGCCCTGCCCTGCTGAAGGGTAAAGAATATCTGAAGGCATCCCTGGCTGGTGGCACAGTGGATGAGGCGGCAGCCTGCAAACCCAAAGGTCGCTGGTTCAATTCCCAGCCTGGGCATATAACCAGGTTGAAAGCCAAGTCTCCAGTCAGGGCCGTAGCTGGAGGCAGGTGAAAGGCAACCACACATTGATGTCTCTCTCTGTCTTTGCCTCTCTCCCTGCCCTTTTCTGTAAAAATAATAAAATGAAATCTTTAAAAATAATAAGTAAAATCTTAAAATTATATATATATATATAAAATAATGGAAATATCTGGGTACATAGTAGGCACTGAACACATACCAGCCTTCTCCCCACTTTTCTCAGGGTTGATGCAGGGAGGCCATTTACTTGGAGTTTGTAGATACTGAACCTTGGTTTTCACAGATGCTGTTCTTTCTTAAAGGAAGTCTTCCCTATTGTGAGCAATAAGCAGTTACCAGACAATATTGCATAACTTTACACATTTCTAAAAGCTCCCTAGGGGGAAAACAGGAAGAAATTGGTTGTAGAACAAAATTGAGGCTTGTGGAGAAGGAAAGGTACACTTCTTTGGAAGAGGTGCTTGGGTTGGAACTCTCTTGAACTATTCCAAGTCCTTCTGTGCTGCAGTTGCAGATGGGGGTGATCAAAATAAATTTGTTTGATATTGCCTTTAGGAAGCAATATCCTTTCTGAATGCATAACATACTCTGAACTAACAATCAGAAGATCACAGACATCACTAGACAAAGAAATGTTGATATAATTAACAATCAGAACATATTCCTTGGACTGAAACATGGGAAGAATGGTATTGACAGGTAATCAGTTGAGCCTGTCTTTCACCTTATCCCTTCCACCCACACAGTCCCACCCTACTGGCAGGACCCAGGAGATACTTCATCCTTTTGGAAACTATTTATGTAGCAAGAGGCACAGCCATGTTCATATCCTTTGACCCAGTCACTCTACTCTTAGAAATTAGTAACAGTGTTAATGGGTGTTTTATGTAATAATCATTGTTAATGTAATTAATTAAAGGGCATGGGAGAGGCTTAGGAAGCACAGTGCATCTTGGAGTCAGGTAGTGCAAAGCTGTGAAGAAGGATCCTGAGGCTCTGTAGGCAGACAAACAAGCCATGCTGTGATGAAGAAAAGGAGTGTTATTGTCAGCCAAGCAACACTAGGAAGGCACACAACCTAAAACTATGGGTAAAATGGGAAGTACTTACATTGGGGCAGTAGGAACAATTTTTGGTTTTGTTTTTCCTGTGTTCCGTTGTCTTTTCAATTAAACAAGAAAGAAAGAAAAGTAGACTGCTTTAGTCTAAGAGCACTTGAGAACTATTGAGAGCAATCAGGTGTAGAGGGGTTAGCAGGGCCTCTGTACTGTAGCCAGTGGAGAGGAGAGAAGTATTTCCTCTTGTGTGTTTCCGGGAGGTTCAGAGCAGGGGTGTGCAGTGCTTTGCTCCAGGACAAGTGCACCGCTTGTGGACCCATATTCTTCATGCTCTCAGGACTACAGTCCAGCCCAATAGTGCTCTAAGTCGTGGTAGCTATACTGCCAAAATATAAGTTCTTCATTCATCATTTTCCTCCAGCTCTAGTCTAAGCCTGGTCATCTCCCTCTTGGAAAACTTTACTCTTGTCCCTTCCAAATCAGTATCCACTACTCTGTTTCTTAAGACCCTATGTACTTAGAATAGACAGATATCCCCACTCTTATATCACCATCCACAGATGCTCTGTAACTGGGACCCTTCTTTCCTATCCTTTCATATCTCAATTTACACGTCCCTTTTCCTCAATCAGGACTGTCAGGCCCCCCTCCTCACATCTGTGATTATCAGACTCCTTCAGTTCTCTGCTGGCCACCCATTGTAAAGAGGCCCATCCCCTCCCTGGTGTCACCCTGATTCCAGATTCTTTCGTGTCATGGTACAAATAGGAGATTATGGTGTCTAGACAGTGCCCTGGGAAACTAGAAATGGGATTAGCAGGAAAGATATGAGCATTATATTTCAATACAATTATAAGAAAAATAAAGTATAGCCCTGGCTGGTGGCTCAGTGGAACGGTGCCAGCCTGCAAAGCCAAAGGTCACTGGTTTGATTCCCAGTCAGGGCACATAACCAGGTTGCAGGCCAGGTCTCCAGCCAGGTCCTTACCTGGAGGCAGGTGAAAGGTGATCATACATTGATATTTCTCTCCCTTTCTTCCTCCCTCCCTGCCCTTCCTTCTAAAAATAAAGAAATAAAATCTTTTTTTAAAAAAAGTATAAATACCATTACTTTTTGGAAACTTTTTTTTTTTTTTTTAAGATTTTATCCATTATTTTTAGAGAGAAGGGCAGGGAGGGAGGAAGAAAGGGAGAGAAACATCAATATATGATTGCCTTTCACCTGCCTCCAGCTAAGGACCTGGCTGGAGACCTGGCTTGCAATATGGTTATGTGCACTGACTGGGAATCGACCCAGCGACCTTTGGGTTTGCAGGGGGTGCCATTCAACTGAGCCACCAGCCAGGGCTATAAATAACTTTTATAGGTTAGGTTACATTTTGTTTGACTTTGGTAATCACTGTGGAGAAATTCTGTTTGCGTGTGGAGATGATAAAAACTTAGAACAACTTTTAAGTAAACAGTAATTTACAATCCAGGTTCTTCTCTCTTTCCATTTTTACGTGATTCTGAAATACTCTTAATGCAAATGGAATCTGGTTTCATTCAAATGTTATTTCAAGTACTTTGAAATAATGAACTATAAATTTATTGTGCAATGTGTCATTAAACGTTTCTAGGAAAAAGATATGCATATACGTAAATTAATAAATTTTACTGATATAAAGGATGGATAGCATACAGTTTACAAATAATGATATGCATGACACTATTGTCAATTCCATATAGCCAGTTATTTCTCACAGACTATGTTCATTGATTGTTGCTGAACTTTATTATCTATAATAAACTTATGAGTGTAGGTCTGACTTGAAGATCTATTGATATTTTTGTTATTTTTGTTGATGTTAATGAGTAAAGTGATATCTTTGCTGAATCAGGTAGTAGGTTTCAAACACTGGCAGAATATTTCTTCAGTTGTGCTATTTCTAATGTAACAGCTACGGGCATGACACACTATTAAGTTTAATTTGCATTGTTAACGTATTCTCCATTGCTTTCTTAAACTCTAAATCCTAGGGATTGGCAAACTATTTCTGTAAAGGGTTAGGTAGTAAATATTTTTGGCCAGGCAGTGTCTGTCACAACTCTGCCTTTATTTTTAACACAGAAGCATACATAATGTAAAAATTAATGGATGTAGCTGTGTTCCAATAAAAATATATTTACATGGTTAATTTATAGTATGAATTTCACTTCGATAAAAACATATGTAAAATGGAAAAACTCCTTTATTTACAAAAACAGGCATTGGATTGTATAAAGCCCACCAACTTGACTATAAATCAACTTCTGATTTGTAGTGTTTGTAATTTCTGTTGTCTGAATACTTCCATGGAGACTTATTTCAAGCCACTAACATGATATCACAGAAAGATTTATGAAAGGTGAACCCTAAGCTCTCATGGGCTGGTGTGAGCTGGCTCTAGCACACTCCTGGGTCCGTGGCAAGCTGGGACCCTGGTGCAGGGTACAGCAGCCCCAGGAGAGCAGAAGTATTGGTGTGTGTGCAGTTGGAGATCTGGGCTGCAGGCCATAGGCTCCTTGACCAAAATGGCATCAGTGCCTTTGCAGCTGGCTACTAAAAGGTTCTCTTAGTTTGAGTATTTTGGGAGCCATGCTCAGAGTCCTTTGAGGGTACGTGATGAGCCAGCTGCCCTGAAGGTGGGGTGAGGCCACTGTGAGCCAGCTCTTTTGTTGTCCATTCTCTCTGGGGCTCTGGGGCTGAGGTGGCCACCTCTCCTAGGCCAGTGGTTGGGAGAAAGCCTTTCTCTCACAAGCCACATTGTTGTTGTTTTTTCTTCCAAAGCTTTCAGAATAGTCACCTGTTCTGTTTGCTTCTCTCCCTGACTTCCTCCCCAGCACACATGGAATACATTTTTACCTTCCTGGTAAATTAATACCTGCTAAATGAACTCTTGTGTTTGTTCTCTTCTGGCTGCAGTGGTTGCAGTGGGGAATCTGAATGGCTTTTGGCTCCCAAGTCCAAGGTTTTCCTATGTTAGAGACAAGCTTTCCCTCAAGCTCATGCCTCCCCCACCCCATGAAACTTGAGCAGTTCCATCTTCTGACTGCATTTTCCTTCCATATTGAAGAATCACTTGCTAACCTCACCATTGTGCCATAAAGTTGCACTAGATCTCAGCATGGCTAATGTCATACTTGTTTCTGTCCCCTTCCCCCAAAAAAGAAAGAATGAAATCCATACCCTTTGCATCTTGTGGCTGCTTTGTACGGACCATGCAGGCCTCATTTATGGGGCCAAACAGTCTTCAAAGTCCAGAGGCTCAGTAGCCTCTGCCTTGCTGGTGCTGGTGTCCGGAATCCTTGCTTTGCTGAGAGTCATACTGCTGTACAGTGAGATGGAAGGACTGACTATGCATGCAGGCACCTGTTTCATTCCTAATTAGAAGAAGAAATTTGTACTTTTAGGGGCCCAGACCAAAAGCCATCCCAGGGAGCAGGGAAATAGCAGCCCAGTAGAGTTCTGACATTGCAGCCTCCTGACACACCAGGTAGGTGGAGCCAGGTAATCTGATAAAGGACAGGTGGAGCCCCAGTTGTGCTCTGAGCTGTCTGGTAGGCTAGTGACCTGACACCCATCTCTTTGCAGGAGGCGGGAGAGAGGAAGTGTGTGAACAAGTTAAGAGAGGAATGAAGGAGGAAAGCTGGCCTAACTGACAGATTTGCTGAGTGTCTGATATGATAAGAAGGCAGATAGGAAAAGGCACTTTGTTATTAAGACTCCATGCAACCTTCAGATCTTCCTTTCCTTGGCAGCATAGGGGGTGCCACCTCCTGGCAGGGTGTCCTTGTGCCAATCTCTTCTGCTGCTATTCTCCATTTGTGAAGGATATGTGAGGACAGCAGCAGATGGGTGCAGCAAAGGCCAATGGATGCTCCATGCTCCGCCCCCCATAGAGGTGTTAACATCTGTCTGTGCTACATCCATTGCTATTTTTTATTCACCTGGGCATCATGGCCTTTATTCTGAGGCCCCATCAAAGTCCTGCCCCAACTAGTGTCTAACACTCTGTGTGAGCTCTGTCACTTTGGGCAGAATGTAATTGCTGAGTTTTGGCTTCTGAATCTATAAAATGCCCCACCCCAGTGCAACTCTAGGACTCTGTGACAGTGTCCTTACAGTGGTGGCATGATATGTGGCCTGTAGAACACATGGGAGGCAGTAGTTCAAAGTGTGTCAGGAGGTACACCTGTGATTCTTTCTGTAGGAAAGTGCAAATCGAGCTGGTCTTGGCTCTAGGAGGGCTATTGGGCTGAACATGGGGACAGAGCTTTGGGACACCAGAGGACATCTTTCCCAGATATCCAGAGGCAGCCAATGTTAGAGCCTTGCTGCTTACAGTGGGGAGACTGCTAAAGTCCATTGCCCTGGATCTTCTGTAACTCACGTCAGATGTCACCTTAGCATTCAGAAAAGTTTTGGAACCCTCAGAATCACATCTGCTTTAGCAGGAGCCCTGAGAGGCGATGAGCACAATGATTCCCATTGACATATTGGGACCCCCATCTGTCCAGTACTTGATTATGTGCTGGGCAGATTCTCACACAGTCCTGCAGGGGAGCAATTACTGTACTTATTTCAGATACAGGGAAGGGACCCAGGGAAATGACTTGCTTATGACCTTATAGCAGAAAATTCTGGGTTCTAAGTTCAGCCCCTTGCTCCTTTGGATGTCCCATCCATTTGCACATGTGGTACCTGTCAGCCACAGTGCTGGGTAGGCGCGAGCATGGTGACAGGATGGCAGAGTGTGATGGCTCTGCAGAAAAGGAGCAGAGGAATGCTTATGGATTAGGTGAGTAGAGCAGTACCTGAGGACCACTAAAGGGGGGGGTGGCAATCCAGGCAGAAAGACCTTCTAGGAGCTAAAAGCTCCTAGTTAGCACAGAGGCTTCTTCCACTAGGGCCCCAGAGCTACTCTGAATTAAGCTTGGAAAGGTTGCTGGTGGAGCTGGGGGTGGGCTGGGCAGGGAGATTTGGCATTCAAATGTGACTCCTGCTGTTACAGTCTTGGTGGGAGGAAAGATGATGGGTATGCCTATCTTGGGACCCATTCAGTCATGGTTGAGGAGACACTTGGGGACGGTATCTGGTCCCGGATGGTGTGTTAAGTGTAAGGGAGACCATGTGCCTCTGCCCACCCCTGAACACTCAGGATTGCTATGAGGAGGAGCAAGGTGTCCCTTCTAGTCATATTTCAGTATCTCTGGGTCAGGTTTTGTCTTCCTTTTGGCAATTTGTCTTTCTTAGTGGTCAATGATACACTGGTATATCTCAGAGTGAGTGAAACATGATGATCCACAGTAGATCCTTGCTCAAAATCTTGCAAAGCAAACAATCTAGGAGGCACCCATCAGTAACACAGTGTCACAGCAGCTCCTTGGCATCTAGTTGCAGGCTCTCCCCTCCTGTTCTGTCTCATCTCATCAGGCAGGCCTCACTTCTCCCTGGTTTCAGTGACCACCCTCCCCTCCTTCCTGTTGATGATGGCTTCCCCAGCACCATGTATGGGCTCCATAGCCTGAGCCCCTAGGCGCTCCCTGCATCATTGTCCCTCTTTATCTCACATCCACCCCATCCTGCCCCTTACTGTCTTGCTCCCTGGAATTGGCCATCACCTGCAGAATTGTCTCCTTGCCTCAGCTGTCAGTTCTCTGCCAGACAGCTAAAGCCAGGTATGTATGTACGTATTTAAAAGATTTTACTTATTATTTTTCAGAGAGAGGGTATGGGAGAGAGAGAGAGAGGGAGAGAGACATCAATGTATGGTTGCTTTTCACCAGCCTTCAGCTACGGGTATTTAAAACTGCAGTCTGACCGTGTCACTCCATGCTCTGAGCATGACCTACCTGTGGTCCCTTCCCAGTCTCTCATCTGATATTCTTAGTACTTGCTGTGCTGCTGTGCTGCTGTCTGCCCTTGACCCTTATCTCCTCTATACTATCCTGGCTTGTCCTTGCCATCCTGGCCTGGCTTGCAGACTGTTATCTCTTTAGGCCTCCTCAGGGACATCTTCTGTCCCACTCCTTGGATACCTCAGAACACTGAATATCTCATGGCCTCCTTAGCCCACATTGTTTGAAGTTCCCTAATCACAGTCTGCCCACTCAGCCAAGTTGCTGGGAGAGCTTCAAGGCTACAGTTGTGCTTTATCTGTATTTTTATGTGAGACAGCCAAGCATGCAGTGAAGAGCCAGTGCTTGGGAGCAAGGCTGCATGGACCCAGACCCAGGTGTGTAACCCCAGGCAAATTAGGTGACTTCTCTCTGCCTTACCTTCTTCCCTGTAAAAGGGGGCTTAGAGCATGGTGTGTCAGAATGATAATTTGAACACCTCCATATAAGAATTTTTCAACAACAGCAACAACAAAAAAGAATATCTTAACAAATAAAGTTGTGCCTGGTTGGCCCTACTGAAGCTGTAAAAAATCCAGCTCTTTCTTTCTAGTGCATCTTTCAGCCAAGCTCCTACAGAAGGCAGGGCTGGTAGGCTTTTTACTGGGAGAAAAATTGTGTATAGCAGAGTTACACCTCTTATCCCTTCACTCAGCCTAGTGGGAGTTCAGGATTATTCCAGGAGAGGGCAGAAGCAGAGCCAGTGCCTCTGTCTCCATTCCTCAGAGCACCTGTGGGCTGGGTGTCACTGTTCTCTTGGGTCTTTGGCTCAGAGGAAGGGAAGTGACTCTTCCTGCCCACTGCACAGTGCTATAGCTTAACCCCAGGTCCAACCTGAGGCTGGTGAAGAGGGGTTGGGAAGCAGTGCCAGCAACATATGGAGAGAGCCTTTGAGCACAGATACTTCTGCAAGGATGTCACATGCACTCAGGAACACTCCTCAGGGATGCTCCTTAGAGATGATGGGAACTGCAGCCTAACTCAGCCCTCCACTGTAATTCCCCAAGGCACCCCACATTTCACAGGGCAAGCTGAACTCTCAAACCCTTGTTGCTGGCACAGGAGACCTGCCTCTGCCTACCTCCTTGCCTTATGTCTCATGTCTGTGTATACCTGCAGTTCTGACCCACATTCTTCCCCCATAAGCCCTATTCTGGAACAGTCACCTGTCTCTACTACCAGAATGGGGGGCTCTGTGAGCTGGGGCTTGAAGAATATTATCTGCCCTCACCCTACACTGAATCTGGTACTAGTAGGTGCTGAACATGATTGGATGAACCCCTTTCACTCCCCAAGAAAGCCCCAACCAATGTCCTGAAGAAACAGAAGACTGAGAAGATTCTCTGGTCATAAAGAAGCTTGGCAGAAGCAGAAATGCAACAGTCCCTGAGGGGTTCTTTTCTGAACCCCTCTCCTTAATGTGGGGTTTAGGGTCAGAAAAAGTAATATTTAGGGAAGCAAGGTTTTGCTCTCCTCTCCAGCTGCAGCCCATGAATCTGGTTCCTGCAGGCCTGGAAAGACACTTTGAGTCTATTTCTGATTTTTTTGTGAGATGAACGTGGATTGTTTGGAGGGGCAGAAAGACTCAAGATCATTGGTGAGTTGAAGAGGCTGCCAGTTCATCACAAAGGCCATGGCTGGGGCTCAGTGTTGCCTGCCATGCAGAAGGACTTTTACTGGCTTGGAGGGGGTCCTATTTTATTTTGAGAGCTATGCATTTATTTTAATGGCACTAAAACAAACAAAAAGGAAGAAAACCCTGTTCCTCAACCCCAGGCACTATTGCTTAAGACAAGTGTAAAGTGGAAATTGTAAAGGGCTAACTTTCAGGTTAGCCCTGGCCTAATGACGTATCCTCAAGGCTTGTTCTCACCTCAAGATCCAGGGGAGCACCTGGGGATATGTATTCCTCATGGGGTGGGAGGCAGAATCAGAAAGCTTGAGTGGGACCCAGATTAGGTATCAGTTGTTTTCCCACTCATTGTGCTGTATTGTTTATTACTTTTGTTTTGCTTACTGTAGTTGTTAGACTTATATTCAGTAACATTCCAGTTTTCAGCTACTGGTGAACTTATGTTTGTTTATCATCTTGGCATATTTTCTCCCCTCTAGTTAGTCCTAACACTTACAGATGATGTGCATGGCTTTAGCAAGCCTGATGCAGCAGTGTCAGAAGTGAGGTTGTCTTCATTTGTGTTGCAGATGCCCCAGGGGCTGTGAACCTGTTGGGTGGCAGGACAGCAGGGCAGCAAGCAAGGTGCCCAGCTCTAGAGCAGCCCAGGAGACTGGGATTATTGGCCAGTGCTATGCAGCTTGCACAGTCTAGCAGTCATTGGAGAGTATGCAGAGGATAATTGTCATGTGACTTTTTAATGGTAACAAGTTTTGTGAATTTTATTTACTGTGTTGTGGAGAGAGAAAATCGGGGTTCTGGACACTTGGACAGGGTATACTTCCAACAGCTGCTGCCAGGTTAATGAGGCCGATTAGGTATGTGCACGAGGTAGGCTGGGCCATCACTGTGTGTCCCCCAAACCCACGTGGGACCTGGGCTAAGGTAATAGGCCATTAAGTAGTCAGGCTCCCAGTAGGGAAAGTTAGTAAGAGATGGTTGAATTGGTTGTTGGTGACAACTAGCCTCAAGCTGTGGGGACCCTCTGCTATGTCCTCATCCTTGCCCAGCAATCTGCCACTAATCTGCCATGTCCAGCAGTGCTGCCTGTCACCGAGTTACCATGTGGATTCTGAGGTTTGCTTTCCGCATTGCTTTTCTGTCGGGCTTTGCAAAAACCTCCTGTGGTTCCTTCCCTTCTCCCTCTTTATATAACCCTCTGGAATAATTTCAGGGTTGTCAAGGAGGTAAGTTGGAGAAAATATTTGTGGTGACTTCCAGGACCACTACGTTGAAAATGGAAGACTTTCTCCAAAGCTGTTGGGCCATCCTGAGCAAACATGTTTGCCTGGATGAGCAACAGCTTGTGCCACTCTGGCCACAGTCTTGCTTTCCCACTGTCTGGCTGCCCAAGTGTGGCACCCTTTTCCTTGTCCTTTGTGGGGGTGTTGTTAGGATCACTGAGAATCATCTCCCTGTTCCCATAACCCTCGGGGTAAACAATGCAGATAACAGCTAGACCCAGGTCGAGATATGTTTACTGTCCAGATATTAATTTGGTGGCTGCAGATCTTAACATGGAGTAAACATGCTGGGACTTAGCACAGTAAGGTGGGACCTCATTCATCTATTCATCAGTCTGTTCATTTGTTTGTTCATTCTTTCATTTATCAGTTAGTGTTTATTGAGTCGTTGGTCTGTGCCAGATACTGTTCCAGGTACCTAGGAGGTGACAATGAACAAGACCAAGGTCCCTGCTCTTGTGATGCATACCTGCAGGTAGTGGGACAGACAACAGTGAGAGACCTGAGTGGAGTGTCAGAGGTGGCAAAGACAAGGAAAGGCAGGGCTGGTATGAAGGCTTGCTTTCCAGAACTGTTGGCTAATGTAAGGGAACAGGCTATCCTTTCTGCACAGCAGCAGAGGTGTACTATAAGATTTGCCATGACTTCCAAGTGGACCCTTTGGCACCAGGTTCTTGATCTGTGAGTTGCTGAGGGCTGTTGAAGTCTTCCCCCTTTGGGGGACTTATGCTGTCCTGGTTAGGCACTGTTCTGGTGGCCTTGCAGAGGCCTTAAGGTGGAGTCTGGCTGGGTAGGAGTCTGGCAGAGGCAGCATCAGCCCAGGCAAGATCATCATTGGTCAGGTTGGTCTTGGAAGTGCTCAGCTGTGAGCATGGGGGTGGTGTGTAAGTTTTTATTCAGTTGACTTGTTTTATCAAAACAGGGTTTACTGATACCCCAACAGCTGCTACCATTTGAACAGTTGTGTTCCAAGGTAGTGGTTTGTACAGGGTGCGCACCATCAGTTGGCAATAACTTTGCATCACCTTATTTCATGTGCTTCTTACTAATTTTGAAAAACTATGTTTCTAAGGTTATGATTTAAAATCATTGTTTCAGATATAAATATTAAATCCTGAGAGCAACCATCATGTTGAAGGAATATGATGTTAGAGCAACCATAGTTTGCTGTGTGCCATTGCTCAGCCATTAACTCCTTTTTCCATACTGTGGCAGTTCATCTGGAACTGTTACACTATCATCCCTGGGTGAGGCCTTCTTCTGGCTTGAAAGGATGGGCAGGGCCCCATAGCTGGAGGTGTGAGGCTCTGCAGCCCACCTCAAACAGGGCAGCATAGTGACCTGTCTGGCCTGCAGATGTTCAAGCTTAGGCACATCACATCCCTAGATTTAGAGTTGTCGTTGGAATTGGAGATCATTCTGGGAAGGGCTCTGTGCTCTGGATGGCAGGGTGAAGGTGATGCTGGTGGCATTACGGCTGGAGAGGATCTGAATTGGCTGGGCACAAGGTGCTAAGCAGAACCCATGGCTTTGGGAAAAATGGTTCTGCCCATCATCTCTGTTCAAATGTCCTCATTCAGCTTCTGAATCAGGAGGTGTGGGCTGCAGCTGAGGTTGAGTCCAAGTGGCTCCTGGGGACATTGGTGTGCTGAACTGTAGGTCACACTTGAGAGTAGTAAGGGTCTAGCTCACCTGTGTGTGTGGTGAGGGATGTTAGACAAATTCAGTTACAGGAGCTTAATTTCCATTGGAGAAAATCATGCAGAGGTCTCAGGAGAAAGAAGCACTGAAGCTATTTACATGTCAAGAGAATGGGTTGTTTGCCTAAGACTTTGTGTAGATGTTTGTAGGTGCACCGGCCCTTCCCCTGTGAACTTGGGGGCCCTTCCCCTGTGAACTTGGGAAGTTGACACCCTCTCCTGGGTCTCCAGTTGAAATGTGACAAAACCCTGTAGGTAAGCTTAGAAGAGCTCATGTCCTTAAATTTAACCCTTGATGATTGGTGAGCCTTTTATAAACATTTCACAACCTATGAGACACTATTATCCAGGTCTAGCTGTGGCGAGTCTCTGGATGTCGGCTACACAGGTGTTTGGGAGGTATGCAGAATGTCCCAGAGGAAAAAGCTGATGTTTACTGCTACCTCCCAGAGCCCTGTCTGCTCTGAGGAGTGTGTTATGCACATTTGGCAGTTGTTGTTCATCCTTACTATATACCCTTGGGATGCCCAGGCATGACAACTCTTCATTTCACTGAGGGGAGAAGGCACTTTCTGGCCCTTCACCCCCAGGAAGGGCCCTGTCTCCCTGGGGGTCTAATGCCTCACCTTCAACAAAGAGCCTTTCTTCTTTTTGCCCACCGCCTTCCTACTTTTTCTAGGACATTTTGCACCTATCATCTCCATATTGTTTTACAGCTTTATTGGGATTTAATTGACGTACAGTAAATTGTGCACTTTTAAAGTGTACAGATTACCACAATTTGACCTATAAAATATATCTAAGAAATGTCACCATAAACAAGGTAATAAATATATCTATCATTCCCAGAAGTTTCCTCTTGCCCCTTTGTACTTTTCCAGCCCACCCCTGTCCTCAGGCAACTGCCGATCTGCTTTCTGTAACTGTAGATTAGTATAGAATTTTTTGGAATCACTCAGTGTATACTTTTACTAAATTTGTTTTGGTCTGAGCTTTTCTTTCATTGAGCATATCTGTTTGAGATTTATGCATGCTGTGTATATCAGTTTTTGTTGCTGAGTAGTATTTTATTTTATGGGTATTCCACTATTCATTCACCTATTCACATGTTGATGGGCTTTGAGAAACTGCCTAAATGTCTTCCCACTTCAACTCCTACCCAGCAGTGTGTGCAGATTCTAATTGCTGCATGTCTTGTCCATCACCACCCAATATGGTCAGTCCTTTTTATTTTAGCTATCCTAATAGGTATATAATGGTGTTTCATGGTTGTTTTATTGGGTTGGCCAAAAAGTAAGTTTGGTATGATGGCTCTGGGAGTGCTTAGTTGTCTTTAACTTCATTTGAAACAATTTTGTTAGATTGTATTATTTCTTCCTTGGAGAAAAGATTTGAATATCTGTTTAGATCATTTGCCCATTCCACAACACCTTGGATTCTTTGCCTATTTATTATTGAGTTGCGAGAATTTTTATGTTTTAGGTACAAGTTCTCTCTTAGAATTTATGGCATACATGTATATTTCCCAATCTGTGGCTTGCCTTTTCATTTTCACAACAATGTCATCTTTTGAAGAAAACACACTTTCAATTTTGGTGAAGTCCAATTTATGTTTTCTCTGTAGTTTGTGGTTTTTGTTATATTTCACATCTTTGCCAAACCCAAGATCACTAAGATTTTTTTCCTATGTTTTTCTAGATGTTCTGTAGTTTTAATTCTTATGTTTAAGTTTATGATCCATTTTATATTACTGTTTATCTTGTGAGGTGTAGGGGTCATGGGTTTTGTTTTGTTTGTTTGTTTGTTTGTTTTTGTATATGGCTATCCAATTATTCCAGCGCAGTTTGTTGAAAATTATTTGTTTTTTGTTGAATTGCCCTGAAACCTGTGTTAAAAAAATCAGCTGACCGTGTATGTGTGGGGCTGCTAATGGAGTCAATTCTGTTCATTGATCTGTTTGTCCATGCACTAGTATCATGCTTTCTTGATTATGTAAGTCTGGGTTTTTTAAAAGATTTTATTTATTATTTTTTTCTAGAGAGCGGGAAAGGGAGAGAGGCAGAGAGGGAGAGATACATCTATGTATGGTTTCACCTGCCTCCAGCTATGGACCTGGCAGGTGACCTGGCTTACAACCTGGTTATGTGCCCTAGGTGGTGATTATGTAAGTCTTAAAGTCAGATATTGTAAGTCTTTCAGTTTTCTTTTTTTCAAAGTTTGTTGACTATTCTAGGACCTTTGTGTTTCCAGATAAATTTTAGAATCAAATTCTCAATTTCTCCCAAAGACCCTGATAGAGTTTTGCTTGGGATTGCATTAAATCTATAGATTAGTTTGGGGGGAAATTGACATCTTAAAGTTACTTACTCTTCCAATCCACTAACTACTTATATCTCCATTAATTGAGGCCTCTTAATTTCTGTTAGCCATGTTTTGAACTTGTAGATTCTGTAAGAATTTCCATATACACTTTTCTGCTTTTTGTGAATACAGTGTTACTTCCTCTTTTCCAAGCTGGATGGACATTTCCCCCCTACCCACCCACCCACCCTTGCTATATTATACTGGCTGGAACCTCCTGACAAGACTCAGTAGGAGTCATGAGCTCATATCCTTGTCTTATATCTGTTCTAAGGAGGAAAATATTCAGCCTCTTACATTTTTGTCAGATTTTAAAATATTGATTGGAATGATTATAAGGCTTTTTCACTTTCACCTTTTATTTTGGCAAGTTACATTGATTTTTAAATGTTACCTGCCTCCCCACTCTAATTTCTAGTCTCCCTTTCTTTGCTTTTTTCTGGTGTAGGCATGCAGACTTCTTACCCTAATTGTCCCATTGCTTTCTTTTGAGCCAGCTGCCCATTTCTGCCCTGGTCACTAATATGACTTGCTAATGGCCTGTTGCGTGGAGGCAGGCCTGGGCTGACTGCACAGGTTAGGTCAGAAATGAACATGTGTCCAGGTGGGTAACAAGTGTCCTGGTTCCCTTGTGGTGGAGGTTTGTGGTCTCAAAGGAGACCATTGTGTGAGGAAGGAAGAGATGCCCAGCATGGTGTTGGCAGGCAATGCTCAGTCAGTGGGTGCTGCCTGCCTTCCTCTAGTAACCTTAGACTTGCTCCTGGGGACACTGAGCTAATAACTTACTGAGTGCTTCTTTTCTGGAACCTTCAGAGTGCTCTTATCCTCCCCAGACTGACCCCTACGCAGGGCAGGAGCATGTGGACATGTTTCTCTGTGAGCTGTGAAGCATAGTGGGCACCGCAAGTCTCAGAGGTAGCTTAGGCTTCTGGTGCAGCAGGTCTCAGGCCTTATTCTGCAGGACTGTCAGAGGGTTCATGACTCTGTAGGGGAGGAGAGTGAAGGGTTGGCCAATGCTTTGTTCTCCTCTCAACCTCAGCACGTCTGGCATTTGTTTCTAGAATGGCCCCTATATAAGATCAGCCTCTCATCTCTTCTTCTTCTTTTTTTTTTTTTTTTTTGGCCTAATTACTCTGATTAGAATCCCTAGATTATGTTGGGTAGAAGTGACTAAAGCAGGCATCCTTGTCTTGTTCTTCATAGTAGGGGAAAGCTTTCCAGCATTTGGCTTTAAGATAAGTGTGTCAAGAAAATTGTGATTCACACAGGTAAGTAGCTGCAAATACTAATACATTTGTTTTTAATATCTGAAATGTCACTTTATTTTAGTTACATTGATCCAAATATTTGAAAGAGGCATGATAGTAAGCTTTTGAGTCAAAGCTGAGTTACTAACATACCTGACAATCACTTGCACTCCTAATTGATGAATAATCACTTAGGATAAATCGATGAAACTTTCTCAGCTAGTTTAAAAACTTTATCATTTGAAGAAAAATAAATATAGCATACATGAGTTGTTCAGTGGTGTTCTTTCTTTAAAAGTTCAGATACCTCAGAGGATGATATAGATTGAATTGTGTCTCCCTAAATTCATATGAAGCTCTAATCCTCAATGTAACAGTATTTGGAAGTAGGGCTTATAAGGATGTAATTATGTTTAAATCAAGTCATAGGGTAGGGCCTTTATTATTTGTCCTAGTCTCCTTCTTCCTCTTGCTTTTAGTACTTGTAGTGCAGCAGCCTTGTTGAAAAGTCTGATTTCACAGGCTGCTTCTGAAACCTCACCTACAATAGCATCCTAGGCATCCCATTGGATGTGGCTACTGAACTTCTCACCATTTCACCATATTCATTCTTATCTCAAAAAATTTCATGAATGGCCTTTTGGATGCAATGAAAATTAGTCAGTAAGCCCCTTCCTTTCAAAGCATTCCTCTCTGACAAAGCAAACAAGAGCCAGGAACTTCATCACCTCTTTTTAAAATTTATTTTATTATTATTTTGTTACTTACTATGGTCTTTCTAATCATCACCTCTTTTAAATAAAGAACTGTGGTCCTGGCTGGTAGCACAGTGCCTAAGGCACCGGCCCGTGAACCCAAAGGTCGCTGGTTTGATTCCCCAGCCAGGGCACATAACCAGGTTGCAAGCCAGGTCTCCAGCCTGCTCTGTGGCTGGAGACAGGTAAAAGGCAACCATACATTGATGTCTCTCTCCCTCTCTGCCTCTCTCCCTTTCCGTCTCTCTGCAAATAATAAAATAAAATAAAAAATGGGAAAAAATTTTAAAAAAGAAAGAAAGAACTGTGAGTCCTGGCTGGTGTGGCTCAGTAGATAGGTGCTGACCTGCAAACCCAAGGGTAGCCAGTTCAGTTTCCAGTTATACCCAGGTTTCAAGCCAGGTCTCCAGCCAGGCCTGTAGCTGGAGGCAGGTGAAAGGCAACCTTCCATTGATGTCTCTCCCCCTTTCTTCCTCCCTCCCTTCCTCCCCCTCCTTTATTATTCATCTTTATAATGGCTGTGGATTCTTTGTCATATGGGGTTCCTGCTCCATCTTCTTCGAGACCATAAATACAAGAGATGTCAATAACCACATCAGTCATATCACAGCAGAGCTCATAAGTTTGCATATGTACTGGGGTACTTATCAGTTGCAATATAAATTTTACTGATCACATCGAATAGCTGCCTTTTCAGTTCCAGAATTTGGGATAAAGCTGTTTAGCAAATTTTTCAGGGTCGGGAGTTGTGGAAGTAGCTTCTGAAAGCTTCAACTATTGAATGATCATATGTGTTTGTCAGACAAAAGCTGAGGTGAATTTTCTCTGATCCAGCATCTGCAGGGTCATTGTTGGCCCCTGATGACTATCTCTTTGGGTTTCAATTTTATGGTCATCTGACAAAACCATCCACTTTATGAATAAACATCTCAAAGTTGATGTCAATTCAGCTTGTAGACCCTGGTCACTGTGAGGTGCAGCCAGGCCACCGCTTCCATGTAATCATCTTGGGAGTTTATGACAAATATCAGGGCTCCTGTTCCCCCAAAGATCATCTCATAGTCAAATGTAGGGTCAAAACAGTCAGTCTTCCCTGGGAAGTCTCAATTTGATTAATTAACAAATGAAATAAGAGCCAACAGAAACTGTTGATGGCACCATACAATGCAATAATCCCTCGTTTGGCTATGTCCCCAAAGAAAACAAAACCAGCATCTCAAAGTAAAATAAAAAAAAAAAGCTGTTAGAAACATCTTCCCAGCAGATCTTGTTCATGCTGTCCAAGAATAGCATTTTCGTTGGGAGACATTTTATGAAAGACCACTTTCTGAATAGATGACTTGGCACTTCTCAGTCCCATGAGCATGATTCTCAGCTTTACCTCAGTGCTGAAGGGATCATGGAAGTCCAGAACTCCCTCCTTTGTCCCACTATTCGGGTCAGCATCTAAGGAGTCAGCCTGTCTTGTAGTCCACTAGCTCCACCAGTTCATCCTCCTCGTCATTGTCCTTATCTTCCAGCTGCAGCTTCCCCAGCACCTGGCTTGTGACAACCACTGGTCATCCTTCCTGGGAGCAGTGAGTTCCAGGTTAGGGGCTAAGCCTCCTAGCTAGCTACTCACAACCTATCTGAACTGGGGTTTTGTCTATGTAGATACCACCCCACCAGATCAGCTTCATTCAAAATATAGCATATATCTAGAAAAGTGCTTGAGTAATAAGTTATGCATTTCAGTGAATGCTTATGAAGTGAACACACCCAAGTAACCCTCTCCCCGGTCAGGTCAAGAAGGAAGAGTATTTCACTAGAAGCTACTCTTGTTCTGTCTCCTAGACACACCCTACCCCCACTTCCCTGACTTCTGTCACTATCAAGAAGCCTTATATGCTCTAGTACAGAATGTATTCTTGTATGTCTGACTTTTCACTTGACAGTTTTGAAATTTATCCTTGTATTTAGCCATAGTTCATTTGTTCCTTCATTCTGTGTTGAATGGCTAAACTATGGTTTAGTCATCATCTATGCTTTGGCCCTGTGGGTGTTACTCACTTGGGACTGTTCTGATTGCAGCTACCCTCACTGTTCTAGGTACTCCTGTTTCTATTAGTATCTATCCTGGAGCGGAACTGCTGAGTTGTAGGGTATGTGTTCCATCCTTATGTAATGTTTTAACATGATGTCCAGGCTGTTCCATGGGTATCAGTGTTCTTGGTTTTCTCCACTGCGGTCCCTGTTGCAGGAGTGCCCACTTGAGAAGATCCTTTCGCCCACTGCCATTAATTACTCCAACCCCACATGCAGCCCAGGAGTGTGAGGTAGCAGCTTGGGGGAGGGGTGGCCTCTTGGCACTGCACCAGGGCCATGGAGCAGCCTAGTGGTGAGTGTGCCAGGCATGGCTGGCCTGGCCCCCGAGGATACAGAGTCTCCAAGGGCAGTAGTCAGTGTGCCATTCAGAACCTATAGACATGATGTGATCTTTTCCCCAATATTCTGCCCAGGCTTCCCAACACAGAGAAGCAGGGCTCAGGTTGGTGGCTATTCTAGCTTCAGAGTTGGGCCCTGCTTGCATCTCTGCCCAGCCCCAGCGCCAGGCATTTTCAGTTAGCAGCATAAGAGTGTACTGTTTTCACCTTGCTGCTTTACTTAACAGTCTTTTGGAGGTCGGTGCTCATCAGTTCCTAAAAGGCTGGCTTGTTCTCATTTTGGATTACCCTCTTTTCATGTGCATGTGGGCTGAGCACTGTGTGTGCCCCTCCCATGAGTATCTCGTCATTCTTTCTTGAACAGCTGGTGTTTTTACTGGTTGCTCTTCCAGAAGTGAGGCTGGGAGAGAAACCCTCGCCCAGCATGCTGTCATCAGATCACTGCCAACCAGGCCCTCTTCTGAGCATGTCTGGCAGAAATAAATGCTATGCTTGGCTTTCAGACTTTCCTGTTGTGTCAGTGTAGGAACGAACCAGTTCACAGATGACATATTGAGAGCTCTCAAAAGGGGCTGAATTACAACAATTGTACATTCTGTTGACCTAATTTAGAGGTCAAGAGAGTTTAAGTTTCTAGTTTTGTTAACAAGAGCTGCTGAGATATAAAAGAGAGAGAGGACAGCTTGGGGACTGAGGCTGCAGTGAAGAATAGTGCCTCCCCTCCCTTCCTCTCCTCTCCTCCCCTTCCCTCCCTTTCCCTCCATGCTCTGCCTGCAGGAGTTTGCATCCCCTGGGCCAAGTCACAGCTGCAGTTTCATGCTCTGACTGTGGGTGCTCTGTGGAGAGTTAGGCCACTCAGGGGGTGGGCATGCTCTAGCTGTGGACACTTATGGGGAGCAGATGGGACCCACTGATGAGGCCATGCTGTTGTGCTTTTGCAAGCAGTGAGCTTGGCCTGCACCTGAGACATTCCTCATCCTACACCCCAGTGTCATTCTTCCTCTAAGAGAGGCATTGCGCCTGTGGCTGTGAGGCTTCCATGGGGTCCTTGTGAAGACTGGTACTGTTACCAGATAGCACTGGCATGGCATGGCATCTGCCCCAGGGAGGTTCCCCTTGCTCCTCTTGTCTGGTTGTGGGACCAGGCAAGGCAGAGCAAGGCCAAGGAGGCTGCACTTTCCAGAGCCAAGAAGGGGAGGATCAAGCTGCACTGACTTCTTCTGACCCAGGGAGACCTGGTGAGACCTGGGCTGGGCTCTTGCACTAAATTGTAACAGAGGCAGTTTGAATCACAGAACAGCATCCACCAGGGAACAAATGTGTTTTCAGAAGCAGGAAGATTTGCTGTGCTACTGGGACAAAATCAGACACACACTCATCCAAGCAAAGCCCTGTTTCATTCACCCTGCGTAAACACCCTCAGCAGACACGACTGGCACCTACTGTGTGACTGGCAGGGAATGGTGACTCAGCTGAGCATGGCATTAGAATACTTAGCACATTGAAAGGCTCAAAGTCTGGTTGCTTCCGGGTGCCATCTGTGGTGTGTTTTGGTTTAGAAGGACAGCTTGGTTGCTGATGAACACTTCCAAAGTCTTTTGAGCTAAGTGGGTTTTGTCAGTTGTTGGCTAGACTATTTTGCATTTTAAAAGAAGCAAAAAAAGAGGACTTTCACATTGTTAGTTTTTTAACTGAAAGGGGTTTTACTGCTGACCAGTCCTCCTCGTGTCCACTGAACAAGTTGGTGTGGGCTGCCCTGCACAGATGCAGGCCCACAGGGTGGTTAGGGCACTGGCCAGACAGTGAGGTGGTATGAGTCCACCCTCACTGTTTGCCATTTAGCGCCAGGAGAGCAGCAGACGCTAGAGCCACCGTCCTTTACTAACTGGCTTGTGTCACAGGGTGAACTTGGTGGGTGGGCTGAAACCTCACTTTGGTAGGAAGGTGTGGTTTTTTCCCGTCTCTAGAGAGAAAGGCAAAGGCAGCCTGAAGACCATCTAAAAGTGCTGCTAGGCATGAGGCTGCTCACCCTGTGTGACTTCAAGGTGCTTTTTGTAACCTATTTCCCTGCTGGGGCAGGTTGGCAGGAGTATGTGTGTGGGATGCTGATGTAAGGCCACCACCTTCTAGCTGCATGGTGAGCCCTGGACCCTTAGTTTCCTCACCTGTATAGTGGTGTTTCAAGGATGAAAAGATAAAGAGTTTGGCCCCTGGAGGAAGCCAACAAATATTGGTCCTATGAGAGTCAGGCCAGGTGGTCCCACTGGTGCTCATATCTCAGGCAGGGTTTCCCCATTTTCACAACAGCTGCATATATCCAGCTTACTACCAAGAGGTTGGGTATTTCTGGTAGAGTGGGACCCCTTGATGCATGGAGAAAAGAGAGCCATGAACAAGGGGCCTCACAAACTCTGAAGCTTGGTATCTTACTTCCTTGTTTCATATCAGGGTGGAAATCCCCACCCCACCCCCACCAGGGTAACTCTTTAGAGCTTGGTGTTTACTTCTATATCCCCTGAAATAGAGCAATGGCTTTCCCAGATAGACAAGAACTTTAGTGTGGCATGTGGTTGGCCATAACATCAAAAACCAGGGACTCCTCTTGCCAACTCTCCCCTCCATGGCCAATGCTCTCTGGAGAGCCCTTTGTGGACTCTGTAGCATGCCCTCCCTTCCTCGGTGATGGCTATGGGCAGGAGGGCCTCTCCTGCATGAAGGAGCTACACAGCCAGTTTCTTCTGGCCCTCTGTGCACTTTGGCAGGGAGACCTGGACCCCAGGCCCTCTTCTGCCCCAAGAGTACAGGCTGTTCTGACACCGTGTGCCAAGCTTAAGGGGGCTGGAGACAGGCTACTGTGGACCCACCCAGACAGCCTTCTCTCCACACAGGCAGCAGGTGGTACAGCACAAAGTCACTGTGACGAATTGGGAAGCAGGTATCTGCTCACTTTACCTCCACACAGCTGCCTTGTCATTCTAGGTCTGGTGATGTGCCCCATCCAAATACAGGAAATAGGTGTATTTCATAACCTATGGGGTTTTGGTTTTTATTTTTTAGGTTATGGTAAATTTCAAACAAAATTAGAATAATGTAACCATCTTGGCATCAGTAGATACCTACTCAATACCCTACTTAACACATCAATATTGTTTCCTCTACCCTGCCTCCTGCCCAGACATGCAAGTAGGTTATTTTGTAGCAACTTCCAGGTGGCATCGTTTCTTCAGTAAAGAGTCTAAAAGGTGTCACTAAAGACTAGGATGACCAGTGTACTGTGAGTGTTCATATGGAACATGGTGCAAAGGCTCCTTCATTGCTCCCATGTGACCCAGGGCATAGGAGGATAGGCACATCACCTGAGCAGGACTGGTGGTAGCTTGTACTGCCATGGACCAAACTTTTGCCCAGGCTGCTTCTGAGGAGTACTGTTTCCTCCTTGGGGCTGTTGCCTGTGTGTATGTGACCCCATTCTTCCTGCTCCCTGAGAGTCAAGCAGCAGATGTTCCCAGCTAAGCTGGCTGGGTTAGGGACTTAGGGGCTTTCTGAGAACAAGAGTGGTTTCGCTTTCTTTGTGCCTGCCTGCTCTTGGTTTTCATGTGATGAAAAGACCCCGTAAGAGCAGAGTGAGCAGTGAGGAGCATCCCTTTCCCGGCCCCTCATGAGGACATGCTCAGTGAGGGTTCTTCCTATCCTTTGGCTGAGGCCAAGAACCTGTGAGTTTGATGCAGGAGACACTGGCTGCCCAAAATGGACATCCATATTCAAGCTGTCTGAGTATACTTGATTGTGCCCCTTCAGTCTTCAGTATAAGAACCATCAGCAAGATGGTTATGGAGTCAGTCCCACTGGTAGTCAAGGGTGACTTTGTAGACACCGATGTTACACCCAGGGCGACTTCTTGCCTTCCCTTTACAGTGGACACCTCAGGGACCTCTTTGAGTGTTCCCCATTGCCTCACCTGCTCTGCCTGCTCTCTGCCATTCCAGAGTAGCTGTGTCCCTTCTTGCACTTCCCCTGAGGACAGTTTGGTATCCATGTGTGCGGGGCAAATGCCACCACTCTGTAGGCTCCATGGCTGGGCAATGTTTATTTCCAATAAAGAAGCCAATCAAGTACTGAAAACAAGTGGGTTGAATGAGTGGGCTGGGTTGGTAAGCAGTTCACACAGGAAGTTATCATTGGTATAAAGAGAAGGTGGTAATAGGCTTACTATTTGTTCAGGACATACCAAGTAATTGGAACTATTTGGGGAGCCCTAAGCAGAAATGAAAGGCTGCAGGTGCTCAGATTCCCTGGTGTGTGGATTCTGCCCTTTTTGGGAAAGCCGCAGGGCAGGTGGTTTTGAGGTGGTTTGTTTTCACTGGGAAGAATCCCAAGGGAGACAGCCAAAATAGGGGGAAAGTGGGGAGCTCATGGATATGTTGGACTATTTCTGACAGCAGGAGGCTACATGGGACCCTTAGTCTTGGCCTTAAGATTTTGCCCAAAGCTGCTTAGAGGCTCCCTCCCCATGCAGAATGGAAGTGTGTGTGCTGTAGTGATGAGAACATAGTCTGTTGGAGGTGGTAGCAGCAGTCAGCTTCCACTGGGTTAGAGTTGATAGAAGGCAGGTCGTGTTCTCCTGGCATCCTCACTCATGCCGTTGTCTTCACTCTGGTTCCCTCTCCCCTCACAAGGGCTTTGTTGCCATCTCACCATCTCCCAAGGCTTTGGGACCTCTGTTGTCCATCCTGGGAGAGCCTGCTCAGGTGATGCCCTTGCCACTGGTGTGTCTACCTGCCTTCTAGCAGACACCTGTCTCCGTTCCCTGAGGATCCATGCTGGGCTTTACCGACATGGAGCCTAGATGGGAGCCTCCCCTTGACTGTATCACCTTGGTGTTACCAGAGGAACCCTGGTCCTTCTCCTGGACACATAAGAATTACAAATCAGCGAGCCTGTTAGCGTGAACACAGTTCAATTAGTGAATGGAAGAGTGAGTCCTTTGTTCTGAGGACTTACATAGTTGGCGGGATGGGGATGAAGAAGTTACACGTTGATTGGCAGATAAAGGTGGTGCCAACTTTTCTCGGGAAACTGTGACTATCCAAAAGTAGCTACGTGTGGGGGTCTGTTAACCTGAAACCTTATCTTGCTTCAGACTCCGTACGTTCATCTTGTCATAAAACACGTAAGTGAAAGGAGGCAGGTAATTAAAGTTGGGGCAGTTACCCAAAGTTATTTATAGGCTTTTTCTGTAAGCACTAGGCACTCCCTCCTAAAACAGATTGTGATCAGAAGCAGGCAATTAACCAAAGTTGTTTTATGGGCTTCTTTTTTCTGGATACTAAACTCTCTCCTGCCTTTCTAGCCTTGGTATGAAAACATAGTTTCAAAGGCTTTCTTTCCCAGATAGTGGAGACTGATACATAGAATTTCAAGGACTTTCCTTCCACCATGCTAACAGTGTTTCTTGTGATGTTGGAACACCTGGCAATATTATCAGACCAGGCCCAGGATTTCTGAGTAAGCAGGTAAGACATGTCTATCATGTTCTTTGTTAGATTGCAATGGTGAGGGCTCTGCCTAAATCCTCTGCTCCCCATTCTGTAACATTGGCATCTATGCTACCCACAGGCTCTTCCATCCAAAGCGGGAGACCTGCCACTCCTGCATGGGTGGGTGTGTGGGTTGGTAAGGCAGATTCAGGAGCCTTCTGTCCAGGGTCAGGGCCACTGCCTGTCTGATGCAGTTAAGGGCCAGGGCTTGGGCCCAAATTCCTGAACTTCCATGTAGCTGGGGCAGAAGGAGGGAGACAGAGGGCAGCATTTTCCACAGGGCCAAGAGCCTCTCTGTGTACCACCTGAGTTATGGCAGGACCTCACCTGTGCAGCTTCCGTAGATAATCCTGGCTGTGGGATGTCTGTGCCACTAGTCAGCTGCCCAGGTGTTTTGCCTCCCCCTCTTGCCTGGCATTAGGACAGTGTCTTCCCAAGGACAAGGACACACTGTGCTGCTTTGCTTGCTCTGCAGTGACTGCTGGCCCAGGAATGTGTGGGGACCCAGAGCTCTAAATATACCAGGGTGAGGTCACTGGGGTAGAGGCAGGCTACGTGGCAGGCCACGTGGCAGGCCCAGGACTTTGTTGGGGCCGGAACCCCAGCGTGAGAAATGGAGCTGGTGGCCTTGCTCTCTCTGTGGGACTGGGCTCCTCGCTGCACACAGTCTCTTGCACTGTATCTCTGCTTACAACATGTTGGAGGTATGTAGGGTGTTGATTGTCTCCTATCATCCCCAATCCCTCTGTAGCTTGGAGTGGTTTTTTAGAGCCAGCTAAATGTGTTCACTGCCATACCCCCAAATGAAAACATTATGAGACAAGGCCATTGTTGCCAGGGTACAAGTTGGCCTCTGGCAGGGGCTTTGTCAGGCACAGTGAGGGCCACTGTCATTGCTCTATGGTCACCCTGCTACCTTCAGCTGGAAATGGCACAGATAAGAAAAGCTGGAAGACACAAGGCCAGCAGAGTAATTAGGTGCCAAGGATGTCCACATCCTAGTCCCCAGAACCTTAGCACATGGCCCCTTATGTGACAGAAGGAACTTTTGTGATTAAGGGTACAGACCTGGATTGTCCAGGTGGGTCCAGCCTGATGGAATCTTTAGAGACCATTTCCTGACTGGTCAGAGGTGTGATGTGAGGGCTCCACACATTGCTGATTTTAAGTAGGGATGGGACAGTGAGCCAGCCAAGTAATGCAGTGCTTTCCAGAAGCTGGGAATAGCCTTTCGATAACAGCCACACAGAGAATGGAAACTTGAGCTCTGCAGCATTAAGGAACTGAGTTCTGCCAACACCTTAAGGAGCAGGAAACGGGTCCTTGAGAGCTCTCCAAAAGGAGTGCAGCTTCCTAACACCTGGATTACAGCCTGGGAAATCCTAGCACGCTCCTAACTTTCGAAATTTGGGATGATGCATGCATTTTGTTTCAACCTCTCAGTCTGCAATCATGTATGAACACTTTGGCAGCAAGAGGAAATGTATACACCATGGTACTGACAAGGCTCCCTGGGGGCTAATTATAGTAGTTCATGGCCTTGGAGCCCAAAGTCACATCTGATACAGGTGGTGGTTTTGGTTTTGCCTGTAACAGCCAATGGAAACACAAGTGTCCTCCAACAGGTCCTGCTCAGTGGGGCCTTCCATCACTGGAAGGCTGAGGAAAAGGTAGGGTCTGTGCTGCTGGACAAAGATGAGAAAAAGCAAGGCATAAAACCATTGTTGTTTTTGAAAATATGTGATAAAGCTTGTGGATGTGATGAATCATTCTGGAAAAGCTACAAAGACATGCTGCTGTGGCTGGGTGGGAGGTGTGCCTTTCCTTACTGTATCAGGCATACATAACTGTGCTCCTGTGTGTTTGTAAGGGGGTGGGGGTGATGTGTGCACTGTGATTTTTGCAGCAGGACAGGGGGCTTACTGTGGTTGTGGGTTCTCCCTTGCAGCCACCCCACTAGAAACCCGAAGCTGCTGGATTTGTGGGGCTACAGGAGTTCTTTTTCTTTTTCTTTTTAGGTTTTACTTATTTTTAGAGGGGAAAGGAGAAAGAGGGAGAGAAACATAGATTGGTTGCCTCTCACACACCCTTAGCTGGGGAACTGGCCCGAAACCCAGGCATGTGCTCTGACCAGGAATCGAACCGTCAACCTTTCAGTTTGAAGGATGATGTGCAACCCACTAAGCCACACCAGTCAGGACAGGAGTTCTTTATTTATTCTGTGTCCAAATCCTTCAGAGGGAATGTTTTGTCAACCTACACTCCCAGGCCAAGCCTTGCCTCTTTATCAAGTCTGTGTTTTTTTAAAGGTTTTATTCATTATTTTGAGAGAGAAGGGCAGGGAGAGCGAAACATCACTGCATAGTTGCCTTTCACCTGCCTCCAGCTATGGATCTGGCTGGAGACCTGGCTTGCAACCTGGTTATGTGCCCTGGCTGGGAATCAAACCAGCAACTTTTGGGTTCACAGGCCGGCACCTTATCCACTGAGCCACCAGCCAGGGCCTCATCAACAGTCTTTTAGTAAGCCCAAGTTCTTAATTTTGATGAAGCCAAGTTTCTAGTTTGGCCATATTTTTTCTTGGCTAGTTAGTGCTTTGGGACTCCTAAGAAATCTTTCTTTACCCCAAGGTGGCAAAGATCTCATTTCTTCTAGAAGCATGAGAGTTTTCACATTCGTTTAGGTCTGTGGTTTATTTGAATTAATTTTGAATATACTGTTGTGGTTGGTGTATATGGGATTGACCATATATACTTTATGTCATGCTTCCCGTAGTTTGAGCTCCATCTTGTTGGTGCGCAAAAGCTATGACTTGCTCATTTCTATGGCTCTTGAATTTCTCACTGTTCCTTCAACTCTTAAAGAGGACATTGGTGTCGTAACATTAGAACTTTTTGTGTCATCTCTTATCTGTAAAATGTAATAATATCTACTCTGAGATATTAGATATTAGTTGTAACAACTAAACAAGGTGGTGACATATGGAAACATGTATTAGGACAGGGCTTGGCTTGCAGCAAGTATCATAAAGGGATGTAATTGCTTGGTCATAAGATATACACCCATATTAGTACCAGACAAAGCCCACTATTCTGCAGTTGGCTATTCTAAGAACTCCCTGGTATTGTCTGGTACTGTTTGTGCCAGGTGGGCATGTGCAGTGTCCCAACTTAAGGATTCAGTCTGCACTTCCTGATTACTAGAAGACTTGAGCCCTTTTGCTGTAACCTCCTGTATTTTGCTCAGGGTCTCTGTATGTTCCAAATTTGGGGCCCTGTGGCATCTGTGTTCTCCCACCTTGCCACTTCCTGCTCTCTTTGTGTTATCTTTGGATGAACTCTAAAGGTCTTGTTAATAAAGGCAAATCTGTTGGATTATTATGTATCGATCTTATAAGCTTGGTGCATTTTATTAAATAAACACTTTAGTGAGTTGTCTGTTCAGGTCCTTTGCCCATTTTTTAATTGGGCTGTCTGTCTCCCTGGTGTTGAGTCGCATTAGTTCTTTATATATTTTGGAGATCAGACCCTTGTCTGAGGTATCATTGGCTATTATGTTTTCCCATACAGTTGGTTCCCTTTGAATTTTGCTGATATTTTCTTTAGCTGAACAGAAACTTTTCAGTTTGATATAGTCCCATTTGTTGATTCATTCTTTTATTTCCTTTGCCCTTGGTGAAGTATCAGTAAACATATTTTTGTGTAGGATATCCAAAAGTTTACTGCCTATATTTTTCTCCAGGACCTTTATGGTGGCACTGCTTATGTTTAAAGCCTTTATCCATCTTGAGTTTATTTTGGTGTATGGTGTAAGTTGGTGGTCTAGTTTTATCTTTTTGCATGTTGCTGACCAGTTCTCCCAACACCATTTGTTGAAGAGACTGTTTTTACTCCATTTGATGTTCCTTCCCCCTTTGTCAAATATTAGTTGACCATAGAGTCCTGGGTTAATTTCTGGGCTCTCTATTCTGTTCCGTCGATCTATATTTCTATTCTTATGACAGTACTGAGGAAAATATACAAAGGCCCCAGAGGCATATGAAAGAATGCTCAACATCACTAGTCACCAGAGAAATGCAAACTAAAACCACAATAAGATACCACCTCACACCTGTCAGAATGGCAATCATCAGCAAATCAACAAACAACAAGTGTTGGCGAGGATGTGGGGCAAAGGGAACCCTCGTACACTATTGGTGGGAATGTAGGCTGGTGCAGCCACTGTGGAAAACAGTATGGGGTTCCCTTAAAAAGCTAAAAATGGAACTGCCTTTTGATCCAGCAATTCCACTACTTGGACTATACCCAAAGAATCCTGAAACACCAATTCATAAGAACCTATGCACACCTATGTTCATAGCAGCACTATTTACAATAGCCAAGTGCTGGAAACAGCCTAAGTGCCCATCAGTGGATGATTGGATCAAAAAACTTTGGTACATTTACACAATGG